>CM043711.1:36153890-36196209 GCA_023969325.1 Oryzias curvinotus
GAATCCTGAAAACCCGCGAAGTACTCTTATCAATCAAATATTATCAACTCAATAGTGGGCTTTTACAAATACGTGCTATTATAAGAGGACTAAGAAGTTGATAAAAATATAAAATGAAGATGAATTAAATGTGAATAAATTATTGTGAAGAACATGTGAATGTGGAATTTGGATATAAATCAATGGAAGGAAGCCATAGTTGAACGATTTATTACGACTCTTGACACCAGAAAAAGTCACTCTTAATTAAATTACCTGATAATGGTAAATTACTGCTTTTCTTATTGTAAATTATAAAAAATTATAATTCAAGGATGTTAATATTGTTTTTACTCAAATAACTTGCTAAAACTTTATTTAACACATAAAATTTAATCATTATATTTAAAAACTGATATCGTTTGTTAAACTCATCAAGTAACAGTGAGATTGAAACAATTAAAACGCTGAATAACCATCGGTGGGGAGAACAAGTGATCGTTTGGAAATCAGAATTTTTTGGATTAAAAATTGATAGTAAATAAATAATGTGTGCTAAAACAAAGTATAACACTCTAGTAAAGTCGGTTCCAAATTCAAAGACAGGTTAAGAATATATGAGCTTTGTTATCTTCTTAATTAGCTGACGAAACAACACCTTGAGCGATTAAAAGACAATGTTTTTAAACTGCAGTTCATCATTGAGGGATTTAGAATCAGGCTTAATCTTGACGTGTGTTTTCTTTAGAAAAAAATGTTTATAAAATGTTTTGGCCATCTATTACTCACTTTTTCTTAATCTTTTTTTAATAAGCATCTTCAAATATTACGCTTAAAATTTGTCATCGAAACATTTTACAATCCTATTAGGCTTGCGTGAAAGCCCAGGGGATGCATGACGCGACTAAGCGATTTTCATTCTGATGAATTCAATACACAAGGGTAAAAAATTTACAAAAATTCGAATTAATAAAAATTAGTTTTTAAGGTATCAATTCACTAGATCGCTTCATAAGTTTGATAAGATCCTTCATAAAACAGCATCAAAGCATGCCGTCTGCTTGATATTTTCTCATGTTTATGCTAATTTTTGGGCAATTTAATTTTGTAAAAACTTTTGTAACTTTTATTTTACTTAGAAAACTACAACAAAGGACTAACGATTTAAAAAAATGCTAATATTGAATTATCTAAGCAGATTTCCTTTTTTACAATTCCTCTATTTTTACACAAAGATCAAATTATTTTTAACGTTTTAGAGTTATATTAGCGTATGACAAAATCATTGAATTTAAAAAATAATTTGACCCAAAAAAAAACATGTCGCCATTGACCTCTTAGGTTACTTTTGACGGTGTTATAAACAACAAAAAAGATTCCTCCTTGACAACTGAATAGAAATTCTTTTGTATATGGAAAAAGTCGGTGTGAAAGGCTAACAGAATATTCATGTTTATAGAACTAACTTCAGTCAAAAGTATTTTCTGCAAAAAAATTTAAGTTATCGTGTTTTTTAAAAAATATAATACATTAACAAATTTTGTAAGCAGTTAAAATTAATGTTATATAACATCCCGATAACTATCATCACTATGGCCGTAGATTAATGTGCATAATTAGGGATATTAAATACGTAATAAATCATTATATACAAGCAATAATTAATATTTGAATTTAATTAGCCTTTTCAAAAATAGCAAAATTTCTAGCTAGTTTTTTGATAAAATATTTACGTGTTTCTTCATGTTGTAGCCCAAAATATCATAAAAAATATTTACATTTATTTAACAGTGGTTTCAACCGTTGTAACTTAGAGGTTACCTAAAATATTACAAAGAAGTCGTAATTATATAAACACATTACACTTAAAGTATAAAATGGATGTTTATGGGGTAAAATTTTTAAAATGATTAACTTGTCTGATTTTAGTGATTCGAAAACTACCATTTTTGATTTACTGAATGAGAATGCGCAAGCGATTAATCTAATTACCAAAGATTATTATTTTATGACTTTAAATTTTTTCCTTTCAAAAGAAAAGGATAAATTGCTAGTAGAATTAAAAGAATCACAGGAACAAAAAAGTATTTGCACTTTGGAGGATATTGCTGAGCAATTGCAGATTAAACTTACCGAAACATTTTCCCACGATCATATTCATCAAATTTACATCGAATTATCCGGCTTTTATAACGAAGAAAAGTTTTCAAAGGATGAACTTTTTTCAAAACTATTTGGAATTACGTTACATGACACGATTGTCATATCTTTCATTATGCCTTATGTACGAAATGGAATCAATGTATGGTGTTTTTTGGCAAGACGTAGTGCTAAACCGAATTCTTATGTTGAGATAAGGCAATTATTTTTTAACACATAGAATCGCATCCGCTGGGAATGTCGACTCGGGTAAATCAACTTTACTTGGTGTTTTGACAACTAATACACTTGACAATGGCAGAGGTTTAGCGAGAGTACGCATGTTTAGACACCGACATGAAGTCGAGAGTGGCCGAACAAGCTCGATTGGATCCTCTACCTTATGCGTTGATAGTTCTGGAAATTTTATAACCCCTCCTAGAGGATCATCTCGATCTGAGTTAGAAAAAGTACCAGAAAATGCATATAAAGCTTTTGACTTTTTGGATTTGGCTGGTCATGAAAAATACCTAAAGACTACAGTGCGTGGTCTTGTGGGTCTCCGTCCTAATTACGTTATGCTTATAATCGGGTCTAATATGGGTCTAGTTGGAATGTGTAAAGGTATACATTTCGTAACATGAGAACATTTTGCATTGACTTTGGCATTGGAAATCCCTTTGTTTTTTGTCTTAACCAAAATTGACATTTGTCCTGCAAATGTTCTTAAGGAAACTAAAAGAAATTTGGTTAAAATTATTCGATCACCCCAAATTAATAAAAATTATATCATAATCGAAAAACCTGACGATGTTTTAACTGCATTTCTCAATCTTAGCTCAAATCGGTGTGATTCTTTTTTAACAAAGTCTTTATCCAATATTTCAAATTTCTTGTGTTACTGGACAAGGATTAGACTTATTGCGGATGTTTTTATCACTTCTGCCTCCAGATAAACCGCCATCAAAAAATGCTTCATGTATATTCTGGATCGATGATACGTTTGATGTCCCTGTTTGAATCTTAATTAATCATAGGGAATTGGATGTGTTATCTCAGGAATAGTCACACAAGGAGAACTGACCAAGCGGACGTCATTGTTACTTGGTCCAGATGTAAATGGCCAGTTCCTTCCTGTTCGGTTAAAAACAATTCATAGAAAACGAAGTCCCGTTGATTCATTGCTGGCCGGACAGACTGGTTCTGTTGCTGTTCATAATGTAATTATTTTCTAATTAACAGTTTGACCGAAGCATGATTAAGAAAGGGATGGTTTTGGTTGCTTCAGAGCCTGCTCCGATTGCCCATTGGGAATTTAAAGCAACTGTGCATATTCTTCATCATCAAACTACCATTCAAAAAAATTACCAGGCATTAGGTAAATAAAATTTGATTAGTATGTTCATACTGGTCAGGTCCGTCAAACTGCTTCTATAATATGGATGGAAAGAGGTTGTTTAAGAACGGGTGATAGTGCTAAAATTATCATGCGATTCGTTGGTCATCCTGAATATTTGATACCCAACTCGGTTTTGGTCTTTAGAGAAGGTCGAACTAAGGCTGTCGGAATTATAAAAGAACTTCTATGTCCGGTTTCTCCTCAATCAGCTCCTCGTCAAGTAAAAAAGAGTAAAAAAAATATTTCTTAAATAACAAATATTAGTTAAAGTTTTGTTTTTATTAATGGCATGTGCTTTTAATCATTTTTCTAAGTTTTTTAGCATCCTCTATATCTAATCGAAGTTGTTGATATGTATTATTATCATGATTTTCATCAAGGATAACTGAACCGATTTTCTAATTTTAATTATTGATTTACCTTTACTAATTTAATAATAGTCGCTGAATTTTGCTTTTGAACTTTTTCAAATAAGGAGTTAAATCCATCTCGAGGTTCCAGTAAAGTCCGAATTACATCATGTAAATTTTGAACGAATCGTTGTATTCCTTTACCTCCCATTTTTCTGATTCTTTCAGATAATGCTCTTCTCCATTCTTTAATAACAATTTCCTCCAATTCTTCAAGACTTTCTTCCAAATTTTGTATAAAAACATCGACACCTTACTTATATCAAATTGCTTCACCTCTTGAAAATCCTGAAATTGTTTGACGAAATGTGGTGTTCTGTGTTCCTGATGCCAAAGTAAGTAAATCACCTGTTATTAGTTAAAATCCAGACCTGATTCTAATAACTTTTCAAAATAGTACTCTTTATTCTCAAGTAACGTTTCCTTTTGTTTCTCAAATACTGATCTTGATTGCTGTTGATTAGCCTTTAATTTATGTATTGTCCTTAGTAGATCATGAAGTATATCAACAACATTGATAAGCACATGACATCGGCCCTTTACTGTGTCAGGTATCATCCAATTAGCTTCTTCAGGATCTAATTCACCTGACTTTGTCACCAAATCAGCATCCACTGTGCTGTTAATTTTTGGCAACGTAAAACGATTTTCAATAATTCTAGGTTGTGGATGCACAATTTTTCGAATATACATTTCTCTTATATTACTTCGACGCGATCGAGGTATCGCTTGTTCTTTAACAATTGCATTGACTGTCAGTATTTTCTGCTTTTCTAATGACTTCTTAAATTTATGTCCTTTAAGCATCGTCTCTGTATCCATTCCCATTAATTCTACATAATTTTTGAGTAATACCTTTTGCCGAAATGGATTCGGTGTCTTTTGGTGCTACATGAATATTTGGGAACAATTCTCTAGCTATTACATCGACAACAAAATCGATGAGTTGTCCATCAGAATAAGGACAATATTTAACCCACCTTTTATTTTCCTTTCCTCTTCTGTTAGTGTAAAAGATTCTCAAATAAATACAATAATTATTTAATGAACTTTTCTTGTCTTCTCTAGAATCGTTCTTATTTTAATTTTATCATTTACTGATTTATTTTCCAGTGATATTTCGATATCCTTTACCTTTAGCCATTTAATGATCGGAATATCCTTCACAACCGCATTTGCCTCATTCAGTTTTCTCTTCATTTCTTTCAATGTTTTAAACGTTAATTTCATGGCGCTAGAATACAAAAGTTCCGTCTTTGCCTCATCCCTTGACACTAAGTCTAATTTTTTCAGTATTGAGTCATGTAAGAATTTTTGTGCTTTTCTCCGTTCTTTAAATGATTTAAGTTTAACTTTGCCCATTTCTATTATATCATCGCATGCGTCATTATACAAAAGGCACAGAGTATCTCGACTACAGCCACAATTCATGTCCCAATTTGAGAGAGTGACACATGAGCCTAAGATGTCCTTAGTGGCGCACGTTATGGTTGAAGCACAACCAACACAGATTCTTTCACATATTTCCTCCTTACATGTTAAGTTAAGAGAAGTTTCGTACACTATTTCATTTGTCGTATCTTGTTCAAGAGCTTTTTTAATTTCATCAGCTTTCATTTGTAAATCAATTTTATCACTACGTATTTTATTAAGAACTCTTAAAATATTATCCAATTCCTTCTCATAGCCAACCATTTTATCGATTATACGTTTGGCATTTGAAAAAATCTTCAATTGTATCCTCTGAGTGATTCTCTTACTCACATCAAGAATCATCCCGCTGATCTTTTTTTAAATATAAATGTTACTTCAAGCGGTCCCTCCAATGAATCCAATTCTATGATCAAATTTGTTTTCAAGCTTTGTCCAAGAAATGTGTGGGAATAGACTTTACCGATCCAAGGAAGCGTCATTGTAATATTAATGTTCAGTGCAGCGTTTATTCCCAAAAATTCAACATTTGCAATGATATCACCGAATTTTTCTTCTTGACAAACATTTTCGCAAGCACATTCCATGTTCAGTATTATTGAAGGGCCTTTGCTATTGTCAAAGTATGATGAAAAGGTGGCTTGTTGTTCAACAAACTTGATGGGAATCAATACATTTTTGAGACCTCTTAAAATCATTTTTGATTGTTGAATTGTGTTCCCAACATGAATTGTTGAATTAAAAATCGAATTTTGAACCAAATTTAATCCATTTATTTCAAGGGTTTGATTGTTTGAATCAAAAGGCAGTCTGATTACTTTTAGTTCCCATTCCTCCAATGTGTCTGTTACAATTGACGAAAGAGTTGAGCAGTCTCCGAATCCAACGATTTCAGTGATTTTTGTAACAGGATATGGTGGGATGATTAAATGTACAAAACTTTTGTTGCTATTTTTTAAATTTATATTTAAATAGCCTTTTGGAAATTGATAATTGACCATCGGTCCAAAGGCTGAGTAAAATACGTCCAAATCAATTACAATGCGGGGCAACGATTCTGATAAAACAAAACGAGTATGAAGGTATTTGTATCGAAATTGTTCGATTCCAAACAAAATTGGAAAACTTTTGTCCACATGGCGAATAATTCCCACAATGAATAAAGTGGAATTTTTTACTTTTGGCACAAAAAATATTGGAATGTAATGTGAAATTTCTCTAAATAAAATTTTACATTTCATAAAAATTGCGTTTTTTTCCTTTTTAGTGATTCGATAAATGAAAAAACAAGAATACAGCTTCAAGTTTGAAAAAAGTGGTCCGGATGGAAGAATATGCGTTTGCAGAGTAAGACTATTATTTTTCACTATTCCTTCAAATATTAATGTTTTCCATTCATTATTTGATACAAGTTTTAAAAATGAGCACAAAATATCTGAGCTCTTGCAATTCGAGACGGTCGAAACAGGTACACGTACATGCACATTTTGTTTGGTTGAATTGGTTTTCGCGCCGTGAATGCAAACTGACGTTCCATGTGAGAAATTAGGAAATAATTTTTTTTCCATTAAATTTGATAAAAGTTGACTTGAGGCATTTTGATTTAAAAATAAACATAAATTTTTAAAACCTTTCTCAATTTGTTTGTTTGTGTCTAATTGAAGAGAGAATGGGATGGTGTCATTAATTCCGTGCGACCATGATTTTCCGCTTATAATATTTGGAATTTCATCTGATAAAAATTCTTCGAAATTGTTATTGTTTCTAATTATTTTAAATGCGTTTTGCTTGAGTTTATCGTTCATGTCAAAAAGATTTCCAACATTGCTTTCATGTGTCATCTGGTCATTAATATGACGTAAAATTTTTGACAGAATCTCCTGATTTACATCAACCTCCATTTGAAAATTGGAAGAATTCAAATTATTGCAATTTGGTTTAATTTTTACATTGACAAGTCCAAAAGAATTACTTTGAAAAGCTGCACTTGCGATTCCATTAATTTGAAGATCTGCACAACGTTCGGCAACTTTTAAACTTGGATAAACATGGAGCTCTGCTTCCCAGCTACAAAAGGCTAAACCACCAATAGACATACATGAATTTTCATGATCGCTTGAGCTTAAATTTATTGAAAATTCATTATTTTGAGGAAATATTGAAATATTTTTTGCCTCGGTAAGATTTAATTTATTCATAATCGAATCTAACTCGGTTGATCCATTATTTAATGCCTGGTTTAAAAATAAACTTTTTAATGAGGATAACCTCTTTGAACTGATTTTAATTTTTTCCTGCTCTACTGAAATCACTACTGATGGAGTTGATTCGTCTGCGTCCGATTCAACCCAAATTGACATTATTAATTCTGGAAGTTTTTTGTTTATTTCTCGACATAATGTTTTATCATTTTTTGAAAAGCATTGTTTATTAAATGTATGCTTGACATCCACTCTTGGAGCGCGTTCATTCATCAATGTAGAATCGGTTTTTAGTTTAATCAAATGCAAATAATTTGGAAAAGATTCTGAAATAAAACTTTCGACCATAGTCGCAGGATATATATCATAACAGGTATTTGTTAAAGTCAAATAAGATTCAAATTCCACCGTGTCATTCAATAAGATATTGTCGTTTCTTCTTCTGGAGACTGTTAATGTCTCATTACATATACTATCCTCATCGATAAGAATTCTACCCTCAATTGAGACTGCGCTGTTAAATAAATCAAGTAATGATCCTCGTACAAGCGCCTTTTTAAATTCATAAAAATGGCCAATTTTTTCGACATATTTGCTAAAATCTCCGATTGTTTTGTCTGCAGTGAAATTATAAAGAAGTCCAACAAATACACTGGAATCATCGATTACCACCGGATGGCATTGAGTTCCAAAGCAAAATTCCGCTATCATTGAGTTACAAAATTACCTGAACCTTTAGAAGACCATTGAGTTGAACTAGATGAATTTAAGTAAATTTCAAGCTTGATGTCTCTAAGACTCATATAAAGAGGGTATTCAGAAAATAATTCCGCCCTACTCCCATTAAGATCAGGATGTAATCTGATAACTTGTCCATCATCTTCCAATTCGATTCCAGTCGATTTTATTATTTGATGACTTCCAAAAAAATATTTTGTTCCTTTAGGAAGATCCCCACTTGAATTAGGAGCCATTCGTTTCATTAGTCTTGATATATAATTTCCTTTATCTTATTTTATTAAAAAATAATACCACATAGAGTGCTGATAAGGTTCAAAAAAATAAAAAAGGAAATTTTAAATTTCTTCATGTATTTTTTTCCAAATTATTTTTACAATTTTGCGCAATCAAGAATTTTTCTAGCGTAAGACACCTGCAGCATGTCAGGTGGGACGAAAAGCCAACTCATGGAATTTCAATGTCGTTTTTTTAAATATTAAAAATAGATCACATTCAACTATTTTCATGTGCAATAATAATAATTTTTTTAATACCATTGCCGCTTGGCATAAAATTTTATTAAATAGCGGTAAAGTTATTTGTATTCAAATGCGTTTCAGAAAAAATAACAACATTTTATTATCCAAAAAATATTCTTTATACTTCTAGATCTTTATTTTATTAATAAAAACAAATAAAATAAAAATTCTAACCTAAATCACAATTATCGAGTATAATCTTTTAAAAGGCCCGAATAATCATTAACTCCACGTTGATGTCCATTTTGCTGATGCATCCTTAAAAAACGTGTATTATTGTTACTTAAGTGTTTTTTTGCAAAAAAAAATAAAATTTATCAGATGTTGCTCGATTTTAGTGAAAAAAGTAAAAATTTGCTCACCTTTAATTTTTTGTTTTCCCGAGTTTCTACTTTGTGTTGAGTTTAAAATTCCTTTAAAAAAATGAATTCAACAAAGAATTTTCATATTTTTTCTGCTTGAAAATTTTTTGAAAAAATTTTCAATAAATTATCCTGTCCATGCGGAACGTACACCGAGATGCTATAAGGCCCAGTTCCCTTTTTTAGACCCTGGTGTCTGCAAAAAACGCTCCGTTACATTATCAAATTATATTTTTCTGATAAATACAAATATCAGCCAATGCATTGTCTGAGTGAACAAAAAATATAAAAATAACAGACTCGATCAAAAACATAATTAATGAAAAATATGATCTGGTAATATATATTCACAAAGAGTAAGTTTTCTTGACGATCCATTGATTTTTATTTCACTTAGAAGTTTAGTGAGCATGACAAATTTTATTATTTACGTTTTCTGATTCGAAAAACCCATCCTAAATTTTGATTTTTAAGAAATTATTTTAAATGTGTCTAAAAATCAATAAACCTGAAAAAAAGTCAAAAATATTGCTTTGGATTGAAAAATTCATTCCTTGAAACATCAGAAATTTTGTAAATTTAAAATAATCGAATAATGGTTTTAAAAGAAACTTACAATCGATTTTAAGAAACAAATAAATCGATATTATGTTGTAGAATAAATGAAAAATACCTAACAATTTTAACAAATTTTGTTAAAATCCTTTTTTTTAATAATATTGACCATTCGGTTAATTTTTGTTCATTTGCAAAGATATTCAATAAATAATACGTATCACAAAGAATTTTGGTCTGAGACGGAAGCGCCGTTTAAAAAACACTTCATGAATAAAAACCGCAAACGCATAAAATATGGAAATTATAGGTATTTTTTAAAAATGAATATCATGGATTTTAAACTTATATTAACAGTTTTTTAGTTAATATAATTAAATTAAAATTCAAAATACTATTGTTTATAATAAAATAGTACGTACTTAATTTTTCATTAAGATGGTTTATGTTGCAAGAATAATCAATTAGACGAAGATTCTTAAACAATGCATTCTACTTTTAGGATTGATAATCGTTTGAATTTGTAAAAATTGTAAACGGTATCGAATAATTACATATTCAGAAATGGTATCTAACATTATGGTACTTTTCTTTATTGGTCAAATCTGATGACGTCATAAAGACTGGAGAACATTTTGTCATTCTTGTGATTGAAAGTACATGCGCATTCATTTCTCCCTATTTATTGATCCTATTCTCGACCATCATCACAATTATTCAAAAAAGTAGTTTCTTATCCTCAAATTTTATTGAAAACTCGTTCGATATTTTATTTCTAAAATTATTGTAAACATTAATTAATTAATCAGATGAAATTGAATTTTTAGATTTTGCGCAATTTTAAAATTTGAAGCAGTCGTTTCTTACTTGGCATTCAAATAACGATATCTTATTTAATATTAGTAGAATGCTTTTTTTTATTTGAAGTCCCTTTTTAACTCAAAACTGTTTTATTTTTGATATTTTATCATTCTTTGTTTATAGGTTAGATGATGATAGTTTTGGAGATTTTTAAAAGATACACTACCTTTTCTTTAATTCCAACTTTTTTATTACAAATTATTACAATTTGAAGTTATTCTACTCCAAAGCCAAGGTTGATCAAAAATGATGAAATATAAAATTAAATTGATAAAAAAATGAAAATAAGTCTTTTTTATATTTTTATCACGTATTGATAACTTAACATACGGCGATTTCACAAATAAATACAGCATTTCGAACTGGGGCAAGCGATTAACGACAAACATTTGTTATCATATTTTACAGGCTGAATTGAAAATAAACTGAAATATATTTTACTAATAATGTAGACAATAATGATTAAGAAATGATATTATAATATCAAAAAAAATAAAAAATTAATTATTGTTTTTTAACAGGCATGGCAGACACTCAGTGCCCGCGCGTTATCGGCTACAATATTTATAATCTGAAATTTTATTTTATATTTAAATAAAACTTTATATTTTTTTATCCTGTTTATTTCAAGAAAAACAGTATATTTTCCTTGCATTAATTTATAAGGTGTGAAATTCTATTTTTTCTTCTTTTGTATAATGACAGTCCAGGGATTTTTATTTGTGAAAAATTTATTGAAGGAAACATAAATATTTTAGTAAAAGTTAGATAGCTAGACATGTTTTATCATCCAATATTTTTTTGATGTCGAAAAGAAAGAGAATATATTATTGTTCAAGTTATTAGTAATTTCAATGTTTGGGGCTTAAAAGATTTGAAAAAAATAAAAAAAATTGTTAATGTAGAGTAAGATATTAAATGTCACCCTTATAATGTCTGTCTGTAAAAAGACACGCATGCGTTTATATTTGGCTAGTGTCCTACCCAAAATCTTTCTTCAACCCACATATAAAAGACCACACTTAAAAAAACAGCCAGAGACAGCCGCTGAAACGAAATCGATTCTTCTAAACCTCGAGTCAGACATAATTGGGAAACATTTAATTAGTGCAACTGTATTAAACATTTATTAACACCTAAAATTTCCTTTTCTTTATCTTAGACTAGATTAACCCAAAGAAACGCAGTAATGTCGTGTTTTAAGAGCTATTGTGGCACATAGTTAAAAAAATCGGCGAAGGTTAAACTGACCAAAAAATTACCTTTATAGTATCGATACCATTCCATAGTTAAATTGACAATTTTCGAATTCAGATTGACAATTGTCATATGCAAATGAAACAAAAAATAAACGACATACAAAATAAGATAAAACAGAAAAAAATAGGAAAAAACACATTTATTAAAACTCCACATCCTCAAGCTGGATGACACCTGAAAATAAAGTTGGCACCGAGCTTATTGTCCGGCAATAGGTTTCAGGTGTTACTTCTACGAAAGAGCTCATAATCATCTGTTCCAGTAATCGGAGCCTGTGCTCCATTACTGATAGCCCCTCTGTGCTATTCTCGAAAAAGTTCGTTTCGGCCATTTCCCTCTTAATCCTGGCCTTTATTTTAGACCAAATCTTTTCAATTGGGTTGAGCATTAGGCTATAAGGTATCAGCCGTAAAATTTTGTTCAGTCCAAATGCTGTACTCGAAATTTCGTTTTCAAGGTTGTTGTGGGCAGGTGCATTATCTAGCACCATTACAACCTGTTGATTGTATAAAAATTGGCCATAGCCAAGGTCTCTTCAATGTAGGCCCTCAAATCCTCCTTTTTAAAGGATCCTCTCTTGACTTTAAAATTCAAGGCTCACACAGGTCCAATGCAGCCAATAAGATGAATATTAGTTCCTTTGGTAGCGGCTGCTCTCACAGAGCATCTCTCGCCTCTTGGTGCCCTTCCCTGACTCTTTGAAATATGGAGATTGAAATTACTCTCATTCGTATAAAGGATCGGCATGAGTTCACCGGTATATCGGAGAATCGACTCTAATAAGCCTTTCTTTTCTCCTTATTCACCACTGAATTGACATTTTCGGGCTCAAACCTTACCGCCTTAAGCTTGAATAGGCACTTTCCTTATGGTTTTCTGACCGTTTCAGCACTGACTTATAGGCCAGAAAACCTTTAAAAATGTTCGCCGGTTAGGTCTGTTATAGTAATCCTGGGATTGTTGTTTACCATATCGGTTATAAAACCTAAATGGTCTTCTTTAAGAAGTAACCTACGAGAACCTCCGCGCCTATCAGGACCGTTGGATGATGAATCTAACCAACGGTATGCTGTCTTCATCGTAATATTTAATTCCAACAGCATAGATTTCCACACGTCACCTGACTCGTAAGATGCAATCAATACAGCTTGTTTGGCCTCTTTCACATTTTTCTTAATATATTCTTTTCTCATGAGGTAAAAAATAAAATTCAATACATCAACAAAAAATTAAAACGAAAAATTTAAAAGATTAATAACAGTAGCCTGGAAATAATTTAAAACTTGCCAAATTGAATTTGGAAATTTCCAAGTTGAATTAGGAAATTGCCAAGTTGAATTTGGAAAATGTCAATTTGAATTTGGAAATTGTCAATATAACTTTGGAATGGTATAGAACAAGCAGCTTGGTGATGAAACTTAGAATTAAGACCATTGTTGAGAAAAGTCAAGATAATAAAAATTTAAAAATTAGAAATATTCTATAACCTAAAGTGAAAGTATCATGTCCTTTTAATCATGAATGTGATGGTATGAAATGTTTAAATAAGAATGTGTAAACCTAAAACTGACATATTTAGAATGCTAAAACTGCGACTACTGAAAAGTGAAAAATTTTGGAATAGACTTTTTTGAATTTTAACATTATGAAAACTCCATTAGCCATCTCTTGTTCGGAGTCCTTGACATAAATCTTTCTGAGAATAAAATATCTCGTATAACCTTTACCACAACTTGAAATCTCTTCGTGATCACAATTATTCTCATGATTTATTCAGTTATATTTTTAAAAAAATGGAGGAAGGATTAGACTGTGGCACATGCTTATTTGCAATTATTGGAAAACACTACACGTTAGCTTTTTAATGGAATGAAATACAAGGTACTTCTGATCCTATGCACTTATTCAAAGACACTAATTTTTTGAGCATCTAAATTGAGTCTTTTGCATGAAGTATTTGACAAAAATTTTGAAAATTCCTTCGCCAAAATTTTATGAGAGTAAACTTGCTCTGACGATTAACCTGTAAACTATCTGGTCACTTCATGTTTAAGGAAGCTTAAAAAAATGAAATTTTTTGATTATCTTTTAGATCACAAAAGACATTGAGCTGATTCTTACTTATTTATAATTGATATATTTAAATTTTTTTAAAAAATCGATCTGATCTATGATGCAAGGAATGAGGTCTCCCATCTCTCTAAGGGTGCTTTATTTGATAATTTGGAAAAAACTGTGATATTTTTTTGCTGAGGAAGCAAGGATCTTGATATTGTTAAGACTATCTTTAGTCTTGTTTTTAAACATGATGAAGAAAATCATTTATAAAAGGAAAAAACATGATTTGAGAAGTTAATATTATGACTAGATAAAAATTAATAGAAAAAATTTTCCAAAACTTGAACTTCAAAAAATCTAACCAAATTCACAAAATTGGAAAATGATTTTCGCAAATGAAAAAAAGGATCCAGTCTAGTCTACTGCCCTCCTTTTTATTTGTTCACTTGTTGCTCCAATAAAGGTCTTTATTGAATAAGGCGGACAACCAAAAATTTTAAACAATTAAACAAGTCTTATTATCGAATAATTAAAAAAATAAAATGATATTGATATCCAGAGCTTTTTGGTCATCTTCAACAAAAAACTAAACGAAAAATTTTTTTGCCACCAGGTAGGTGGGAAAATTTTTATTATGTGTAAGAAACTATTGAACATGCTGTTAAAGGACTAAGTATTTTTTTTATAAATATTAGTTTAATTTTTTTAATCAACTACTAAAGGTAATTTTATGTGCATTTTGTTCGTTAGTTATAAAATACCATAGTTGGGACTTGAAAAAATTTGTAAATTATTATGATGTTTTATAACACCTAATTTTTCTCAAACTAAATGAAATCATATTTAGAAAGGAACGAGTTTTTTGATTTCGAAAAGAGTTACTTAATGTAAAATATCCTTTGGATTACATCCGATTCTGAAACGAAATATGGTACAGTGTAGCGCGGTTAAACCGCGGAACAACACACAGTCCCAAAATTATACAATCGCAAATAAGCAATAGTTGTATCGTAAATGTATTTGTGTGGCGTGACTTTTTTTAAAGTTTATGTGTTCTGTGACGGAATTTAATTTTATTTTAACAAGCTTTAGCGCGGAAAGCAGCGTGTATAAACGTATCTTGAATCAAACTTTTATTAATTTTGTTAAAACAACCCCAAAACAAAACATGAGTAACACGCGTAAACACACTTCATACGACGTAGAACAAAAGTTAAATGTAATCCACAGAATACATAATGGAGAAAGGAGAGTCAAAATAAAAAAGTGTTAGGTATCCCAGAATCTACATTAAGGCGATGGATGAAAGACGAAGAAAAATTGAGGAGTTTCCTTGATGAGCTTGATGGTGGCGGTCTGAAACGAAAAAGAGCAAGAAAGAGTAATGATCCAGAATTAGACAAAGCACCTTTTAACTCCTTCTGTGAAACTAGAAACAAAAAAATTCGTCTCTATGGACCAATTATTCAAGTTGAGGCAGAGAAGTTACACAAGAAAATCTATGGATCAATGCTGATCTAAATTTCAAAGTTTCAAGTGGTTGGCTAAGGAGGTGGAAACAGCGCCATGAAATTAAACAAGTGACAATAAAAAAACGAAATCAAGTCAGCTGATACTACAGCTGCTGAAGCATTTATTCCAAAATTTCAGCAGCTTGTGGAAGAGCATCAACTGAAAGAAGAAATGATATACAATGCTGATGAAACCAGCCTCTACTATCGTATTTTACCAGATAGAACCTTAACATTAAAGACTGATAAAACAAGTAAAGAAGGTTTAAAGTAGATAAAAGACAGACTTGCAATGTTGTTTTGTTGTAACTGGACAGGGCAGCACAAGCTTACACCACTCTGCATTGGAAAATTTTGTTCACCAAGATGCTTCCAAATATCAACATGAAGAGCTTGCCAGTTGATTACACTACCAGCAAAAATGCGTGGATACCGGCATCCATTTTTGAGAAATGGTTCCATAAAACCTTTGTTCCTGATGTCTGTAAACACCTAACGTCTGAAGGCCTGGAACCACGTGCTTGCCTTCTTCTGGATACTTGCCCAGTTAACTCCCAGCAGATACAGTGAAATCAAAGATGGCAAGATATTTGTGTACTTACTCTTGAAGAACACCACATCTATGATCCAGCCCCTGGATCAGGGAATCATATCCATATTCAAGACTAACTTCCGAAGGGAATTGATCAAATCAATTGTTGAGGATGACAAGACAGTTCCAGAATTTTTAAATAAAGTTATTCTCAAAGATGCGTTACACATGTCTGAAATTGCTTGGAGTGCCATTGAAGCTGAATCTTTTCAAAAATGCTGGATAAAAGCACTTGGTGGACCAATAAAAGCTGAAGATTAAGACAACAATAATGAATTGGAAATTGATGAAAATATACCAGGTTTATGAAGCAGAAACTGAAGAAGCAGAGCAAAAATTACTTAAAGTAGTCGAGCCTGGGATCAATATTAATGAAATAATCTAAGCTTGGTCAACTGTTGCTGAAGATTTTCTTGTAACAGGAACAGAAGTGGATGACAAAGAAAATGTTAAAGAAGTAGAAAGTGAACCATCCCGAGTAAACCCGCCTAGAACAGCTGATGAGGCTGTCAAAGGACTTAAAATTGCTCTAAAATTTTATGAACACATTGGCGATAAAATTAAAACCTTACAGTTGAAGAGTATGATTAGAGATGCTAAAAGTCGAGTAACTGCAAGCAAGAAACAAACACTTTTAGCATCATTTTTAAAACTTAATTGAATAAAATTTACTAAGAACTTTATAACATGGCCATTTGGCATTTCACTGGGTAAGGTGTAATTACACACTTTATTGTTTTGAGTCGTTCGTTTATTATTTTTTTTATTTTTCCGGTTAAATAAAAATAAAACGGAAACAAAATAAAAGTTTATAGTTTTTGTCAATTAATAGATGATGTTAAATAAAGACTAGTTTAGATGGTATTTATTTATTTACATGCAAATATAATACTGCTATAAATAGTTAATTGATCCATCGATTAATTTCAAAGAGCACACTTCCAACGGACGATAATAAGGTTCAATTAAAAAGATCGTTACTTTCACCTTTTTTTCTAAACCCCGGATCACATAAGCGGTGGTCATAAAGTTTGGATCTCAACGTCCGCGGTTTAACGGCGTTACATTGTATTCAAAAATTATGGTCGTTTATTGAAGTTTTTTATTTCTGGTAACGTTAGAAAAGGAGCTTTTCAAGTGCCATTTAAAGGATAATATTTTGTTTTATAAGATAAAACACTGTAGACAGTATGTTGTTGTGCAACATTAAATCGAGGAGGAAAAATAGACGGTCCTCTCGTAAAATTTATTTAGTTTATTAGCTATATCTGCTAAGTGACAACAAAGGAGGTTATTGGGGTTTTTTGAATGCAAAAATTTCCAACAAGGGCAGCCATCGGCGATTTATTAGCAAAAATCCTGACTTAACGATGTAACCAACCGATCAAAATTAAATAAATTGCCACATAAGTTTGAAATAAAAAATCATCAGCAGTTTTGTCAAATAAAAAAAATGAACTCAAAAAATTCGAAAGTAATTTTAAGAACTTCATTCTCGATGATGCCCGAAATGTTTGGCGGACAAACTTTCTTTAACGTGGCCTTCTTTTTTCATAGGTCTATGTGAATTTGATATATAATATATTTAAAATGTGTGCAAATGAGACAGTCGTTTTATCTGATAGCTCATTGGAGTCAGATTTCGAGGCAGAACAAATTCTGATCGAAAACCCTCCAAAAGAAGAAAATGAGGACTTTAAAGATAATTTTCAGTTAGAAAAAAGTACTCAAGTATGACTTTCACATAAATAGAACGATATTTTATGCTCAATATGTTTTGATCCTTGGACAAATTGTGGACCTCATCGCATCTGCAATCTACGTTGCGGGCACCTATTTGGTCGGAGGTAAAATTCATTATTTAATTACTTTTTATGATTGATTTGAGCTTTTTATTACATCTTTTTGCTGATAAAGTTAACTTAAAATTCATTGTTTGTCTTATTCATGACTCATAATATTTAATTTTAACTTTTATGATAAATATCATTTAATAATTGATCATTTTTCTGAAAATATATAATTTTCCATCGGTTGAAAATACAATATTTTCAATTTACACACTTTAGTATCTCTATGGCACTTAAAAAAAAATTTTAAATTCAAATGTTAAAATTTATGTATATTTAATTAAGAATTTAAAAGACACTCAATGTCTTCTTTTTTGTTATTATTTGTGCAATCAAATTATTACACTTTGGTTTCATATCAATTTAATGTTTAATTTTCATTTTTTAAAGACTTTTTTTTTCAAGATTCATTTATTTTTACCATTGTAAATACTTCTAAGAAATCTTATTTTTAAATTCTAATTTCCCTCTCAAAATTATAAATAAAGCTAAAATTTTCGTTTAATTTAATAATTCTTTTTTTTAGTCTTATTGGTTGAAGAATCCACGTCAACTATTATTAAAGCGCTTTGAGGAGACACATTAATTCATTTAGCCAAAATTTTAAATACTGTTGATTTTTCTTATATTTAGTTATTAGAATTTTTTTGTTTGGTTTTTATTTTCATAATTATTTCCCAAAATATTTTGGTACAATTTTACAGTCAACAAAAATCGGTAATTGAGCCATACTGTAAAAATTTAAGAAAATGATAAGATTTTTTACTTTCTTTTAACGTCTATTTTTTAATAAATTTTTCAAAAATCATTAAAAACTTTGATTGAAAACAACTAGAATAGGTTTAAAATTAGTTTTTTCTAACATCGAGTGCCTTTTTGTGATCAAGACAAATTTGACTACTTTCTCGCAGAAAAAAGCATTTATTCACATCGTTAATTTCTTACTAGTTCTGTAAATAATGTAACAATAAAAGTGGAATACATTTACCCTTATGCTGTAATTTAATTCCAACAATATTGTTGAGCTTATCAGGGCAATTTTTTCTTATTAAAACATAAGTCGAAAGCTTCTTCATCGTATTACTACTTTGATATTATCTTCTGTTTTATTTTAATGGGTTATACTGACCTTTCTCTCTTTTTTTCTTATTCTATCTTGTTATTTTCGTAGTTTAATGACAAAAAATGTTTTACTCCTTGTTTTTATCTAAATAAATCTTAATAACGATGAATTTTAACTTTAATTTATTTATCAATTTCTTGAATAGATTGCGTGCACTATTTCCAGAATTATCGCCATATCGCCCGCGTTCATCTTTTCCATTTTATATTTTAGTAATAAATGCACCATTATCATTAAATTAAGCTTTGTTTTTTATATAACTTTTCTTTGATTGAGTTTGTTTTATTTTTGATAACAGCAAAATTTTGCGTTTCGCAAATAAAAGAAATTTTAATTTTATTGCTAACTGTTAAGTAAACACTAAGACTTTGATAATAATTTTAAATTTTGGTTTTGATCGCTACTATTAAATTTCACACAAGGGCTTAAAAAATTTTTTTTAACAACAATCAATTTTTTTTGTTAATTAAAATTGATCTTGCTTTTTCACTAGATTTATATTTAGTTTTAACAATCGCTTATCCCAACCACTATTCTTGTGCGTAAGATGATAATTGCTGCTTAATGTTAGCCATTGGGATTTAATTTAAAGGTCAGATTAATTATTTTTCTCACTGTTACTCAGAGTAGAATTGAATCGCAAACGCTTATAGCTCACTCTAGCTTTCACATTAAAATCGCATAGAAATTTTATCCTCAAGAATTTATTTAAAACTTTTTCTTTCAATTTGTGCCATCCAAAACTGTAATTGACCTGGTAAAAATTTAAATCCGTTCTTCTACTTTTTTGGTTTTACTTATTTAACGTTACGAGTTTATTCGTGAATGAAAATGCTTTTTTTGTTCAAGTCTACATAAATATGATTCTCGACTCCTGTCTCCAATAATTCTTTAAATTTTAAAGTCGTATCTGCTGTTTTTCGATTAAGCTTAAAACAATTCAAACTTATAACTAAATCTAGAATTTTTCCCTCCTAATGGCATTGGCGTTAGTAAAAACAGAACAGACTAACTTTTGTTTTTCCTAGCTACTATTACTATTGCGTTATTGTGGTATTAATGCCTTCAGAGAAGAACTTTCTTAATACATGTTTATTTTAATAATTTTTTTGAGTTAGAGAGTTTTTTACGGTGAATTCGAATTCTTTTAATTTAATCAGATTTTAAAATTTAAATCGATGGTTTTATTGTAACAGCCCTTACTCTCTGAAAGCTACACATACATGGCTAAAAAAATATTATAAAACATTTATTTTTTATCGTTATTATTTGAACTGCCCAAGTTATCAAAAATCAATCTCACATCCTTCTGTGATTATTCCAAAACAGTTCTTCGGCTGTCATTTCCCACGCCCATATTAATAGTTTGGGCATTGGTGTACTTAATGCTTTTTATAATCAGTTACGCAAACAAAATTTAAAATTTCCTATTCATAAGTTTAACATTAAATTTTTAAAGTACTTTTTGACACATTTTTTATCGCTAATTTTTTTATTTTGTTGTCATGATAAATATTTATGGTTAAAACTATTATCCATAACATAGTATTCCTTATTTATAGATTATACCATTTTATTTCATTGTAGAATCAAATTCATTTTTTAGTTCCTTTCATTTTTTCTAATTTTATCGTTGCTCCTCAGTTGAGACCCATTTTTCTAAAGTTTTTTAATTCAAGCGACTACTCTTTGATTTTCAAAGGCTTGGCAATAATTCCCAAACTACTACTTACTTTATAATTTAAAATTATTCAATTATTCAATTGAGTGAATTTATTATACAATTAACAAAAAAACATTAAAAAAAATCCACATTTTATTATTGTTGTTCAATTGTCGATTTTCAATCCATGAATATTTGTTAACGCATTTTCTGTTTTAGATTAATGATTATAGTGTTTCTATCGATACAAATCCACCTTGTTGATGTCTGTCTTTTATTTAGTGATAATTTTTCATCAGAAACACCAAGTTGTGATGTGCTTTTTATCTTGTCTGAACATGGCGGTTTTTTGTCATAGTTCTCTAACCTCTGGCAAACTCCTCTCCCTTCGAAGCCGAACATAGGATTCACACAAACGGAGGATTAAAATTATTCCCAAAAAATTAAATGATGTTTGGTTAACTCCTCCCTTTTATTTTTTGGTCATTTTTGAATTTTCCTTATGATTAGTTGCATTGAAAAATGGCTGAGAACGCGAGGCAAGGGACTGGGGTCGTGCCCTCAATGTAACCATAAGGCTTCTCGGGGTGATATTACAAATTTGTATGTAATGAAAACCGTTGCCCTTGAAAATATCAAATACGAAGAGTTAATAATTTATTTAATTTTTAGACTGAGGAAGGACTTGGAAATTGAACGCGCGAAACGTAGAAAAGATCAAAAATCGTTATTTAACCAAAATCTTAGACTCAACATGATTCTTACCGAAAACGAAATGCTGAAAAAAGAAATTTCCCAACTTAAAAAAATGAACGGATTCGTCGATAATAATTTTGACGAAACGAACTCATTAAAACTCGACTACCGTGAAATCCGCAGCTTTAAAGTGTGCCGCAATAATGGCTCCCGTGTTTTGTGTCCCCATCCAACTGCGAATCTTATTCTCGTGTCTAAAATTTCTGAAAACCCTATCTTATTTCCCGGTTATGGTATTTGCAAGGTTTCTCTTACTTTATACCAGATCAGTTTCGACCATATCGACGGCCTGGATTACTCTTCTCAGTTCGTACGACTTCATAAAAAACCCATTCGTGAGCTATACATCTCCCCACACGAGCCAAGTCACCTCCTTTCCTGTTCGCTCGATAAGACCATTCGAGTCACCCATCTTCCCAGTAACTCAAATGTCATCGAGTGACCATTCACTTAATCCCAGGTATGAAAGTCCGTTTCCTATATGGAGTTGCTCATTCGATTCAATCTCCACTACCTTGCTTTACGCCGGCCTGTCTAATGGTTCGGTGGTCGTTTACGACACCAGAAACACTGATGACATTCTTGAGACGATTTCCCTAGCGAGTAATGTCAATTTTTAAATAGAATACCCAATTGTCTCCATTCGCCAAATGCGGGCTGTTTCAAGTTCCTCAACATCGTATTTCACTTCTAACACCAGTGTTGATGGGATGATTTTTTCCACGTATGACGGGATGTACTTTGTCGAGAGGGACAAACTTTGTGATGGGGCCTACCAAATCTTTAGTCCTCAGGGGCAAATTATTCACACGGAAGTTGACGATGTTAGTAACCTCTGTTTGGTATCCCAGCGCCCAAAAGGACAGACGCTTTCTAAATGTCTATACACAGTTATTCCTAGTTGTGAGTTCAGGTCGGTGGTTTAAATTATTCAAACGACTCTGATGTGGATCGCCCAAAGTGCTTGTTCTCTTTTAAGGCAAATTTCAACGGGGGAACGTCCTGTACTCATATGGAACGATCCTCTATTTACTCATTGAAGGGAAACATACCTTGTATCGCCACCGGCATCGAGGAGTCTTCGACGGTATTATGTAATTTGATATATAGTTGCAAGTTCATTCCCTCTCAGGTTCGGGTTTCTTCTACATTCATTCTCATTACGGAAGTTTTGTTGATATTGTCGCCCTATTTCGAGATAGTTCGGATTATTTACTCGGGTTATCTCAAAACACTCTTGTTATGTACAAACACTTTAGTTAGTTTTGTTATTTTTCAAATGTCAGACATGTTTTTGTTTTATAAGGCCTCATATTTTTTCAGCTTATCCACCTTTTCTAAACCAAACTCCTTGATGGACAATTTTTAGGCTAATTAAGTTCCTAAAAAATGTGCAAAATATTCCCGATATAATGCGATTATTTTTTGATGGTGTAAAATAGGATGCCAAAGTGAGATAAAGTTAAATAAAGCCTCGTTTCTATCAGGAGTGTTGAAAGTAGGCTCCACCATGAAATTATAACCCCGTAGCTGATGTGATTTTGTCAAAATTAAATGGACTGCACCTGATGTCACATAACCCAAGCTTGTCGACTTCAAAAATACATTTATATCACAATCATAATACTTTACCTCCATTTCTCACTCGGTCATCCATTGCAAGGGAGTAACTTACTCCGTAGGTCACAATGGCCTTTAATTATTGGTAGCTGCAGTCTGTAAATCGTGTATATGAACATAAAAATGTGAATTTATCCGAATAAAATCGATCGGATGACTTGAAACTTTGAAATTTTAATTTCGTTTGCGGTGCAATATAAAAAAATTTGCTGATAGTCGCTTGCACAAAAATTCTTTGGAACGATGATTCTTTCTCGATCAAATATCATGTTACCTTGTCGTGATCATTTTTCAACAAGCCATCGCTCTCAAATTGACAACAACATCAAGTGATATTCCAGTACTATGCATGCAAATTAGTTCTCTGGTGTAACCATTCAAGACTAAACATATAAAATCATGCTGTTTAAACAAAACGTGAATTCGGACTCTCTCGTCTTAATAGTAAATCGGAATTCCATCTAACCACCAATGGATAGATTCCTGGTTGCAGAGACTCTTGGTGTTTAAATGAAAATCCCTTTTAGGTGGGGGTTGGTAAAGTTTATAAAAATATTACCAAATCGGGTGTTGTCGGATTACATGACCATGGTCAAAAATGTCACTCATTCTCACCAAACTGTATCATTATGAATTGATGACTGCGCAACAAATAGTTTAAACGCTTTGATTCAATGACTTAGTGGTTGGAAATTATTTGCGCCTATCACTGGTTGACATCATTGACAGGAGTGACAACACTCAAATGTTTTGATTTAAATCAGCGGTTATAAAAAAGTTTGTCATCACTGATATTTTTTAGAAATTTTACCAAAAAGGTAAAAAAACATAAAAAGTAAAATTTTTAAAAATTTAATCTTCGACAAAATGAATGATAAAATCTTCTTTGAACATAATCATTAATATTCAGATCAATGGAACTCCAGCCATAAAAACTTAACTGAGCTAATTTGTAACTTCCCTCACTAAATCTTTGCGTAAAAAAAGTCATTGCACACCATTGAATTATTTATGGAGAAAAGCTGTGTCCCAAGACTCTTGTAAAGAATCATTTGATGATAAAAGGTGTAACAGGTGTCAACTTCATTTGACCGTTTAATTTATTTAATCAGGAGTATGAATCATTATAAAAAAACTGTCAAACTTGGACGCAATTAGTAGGATTACTTTTGTCTAAAGTGCTGGCGTAGTAAGTCATCGACGATATTCATAATCTCGAGCATGCGTAATAAAATACATACATTCAATAAACAATGGAAATAAGGTATATTTCATGGATAATTACCTACGATTAAACGAAATTCCGTTTCTATCGAATTAGGAATATTATACAGGTGTTGAATGTCAGACATTAAGGAAATTACTCGACAATGCACTTTTATGAACAAGTTGTGATATTTATTTGAAATTAAATTCCCTTACAGGCTTTTCAGAATAAGGAAATTAACCACCTACCCTCGTTGGAAAGGTTAACTGATACAAGACAATGGAAACAGAACATTGGTTTCATTCAAACACATTGAGGCGATATCGGGAAAATATTGAAGTATTTAAAAAAACATACAACAAGTTGAAGTTATTAAGGTATCATTTTTCAGTTTACCGCATTAATATTACTGACTAATAATAAATTAAATTTTATGACATTTTTAAGGAGTGTTCGAAAAAGACAGCTTACCTGGGAATATGTTGATTAAGTTTTACACATTCTCTGCATCATCAAAGATATATATCTATTTGACACAGCCAGCCAAGATTTTCGCTTCCCGATTTCAAAAAAAACCATTTCCTAAAAACCGTTTTCTAAAATGAAAAAGACATAATTCAAGTCATGATCAGTGTTTATAATTGAACCTTTTAACTTTATTTGAGCGTTGCGATTTCAAGAGAGGCGCAGTTTTAAACAACTTATTTTCACATTTCTTTCACTTTATCACACCCAAAATAACTTCAATCCATGATGTCCAGGGATATTGATAGATGTTCTCATATGATCAACCTTATATTTAGCCAGGCCACATTCCGGCTCAAACTCAGACCAAGAGTTGACAGATGGCTTCGTTGTTTTAACCCTCTGTCTGAACATGACCCAAGTAGGCCAGCTATTAGAGTAAGTTAGGGTTTTCATCGCTGTTCTTTGGCTTGGGGTTCTTTCTGCTTGAAGACAGTTCTCCCTATCTGTCCGCTGAACTAAACCGTGGGAATTGTTTTACTGCACTTCAGCTACCACACGAAATTTTCCCTTTCATAAGGTAACCGAACGAGCACTAGTTCTCAGCGGTCATCATTTGACTCGAAGAGGCTGTATGTTCCTCCTCCTTAATCCATGGCTACTAGGGCATTACTCAGTCTGTAGCTTGGGTTAAATACCAGATTCACGACTACTTTGTGGGTGCAAAGGCACTTCCAGATTCTACACCAACTAATTATTCGCATAAATTTAAAGAATTTATTTTTAAATTTAATTGATGGAGAATAAAAAATACATTGTGTGTTAAAATTGAATTTTCTTTTTTAGTGATAATACTGCTAATCCAGCCCGGTACTGTATTTATTTCTCACATTGTAACTTCAGTTGAAAAAGATGAGACAACCCTGCATAAGAAGGTGAGCAGTCAGCCATTTATTATTTAGTTCAAGTATAAATACAAGATATTCAAGGATTATTTCTTTAATCGAAGCTCTACAAAATCGAGTCGGAATAATTTTCGCTTTCCTTTGTATAGATTACATGAAATGTTGAATTTTGCTGTTCGATCAAGAATCGGTACAAATTAAAAGACTTTACTCATATTAGGGATATTTTAGTATAATTTGGACGTTTTTTCTCTCAGACACTAAGGATAAACTTTGATGTAATTGAAGTTAAGCTAAAACTGGACTGAGCTTGCATTGAATGATTTTTAAGTGTTTATGTATTTTCAAGGCGAGGATCGGATTATAATGTGACCTTTTGTTAAAGGCTCTAATATCAACTTATGAAACATTAAGGAGAAAAAATTTTAAAGACCAAAACGACCGCAGTACTTTCTAGAAGATTCTCGAAAAATGCTAATTAGTTTTTTTACGAGTAAAAGCGTCTGGGTTTATTTTAAATTTAATTAAATGTCATATTTTTATAAAAAAACAAAATCATTTTCCATTGTTTTTCCATTATTTTGTGTTTTTTGATTGATGACATAAATGCAGAAAAGTTATTCAATCCTCAGGAGCATATACGAAATTTTTTAAATCGGTAAAGGTGTAAAATTGTTTTTATTGACCGCAAAAATTATCAAAATAACATGTACTCTTTTTAAGACTAGCAAAATTTGAAACGTCACAAAGCTGGTCAACATACTTCATTTTCCAGACATTAATTGTCCAAAAATAGCATTTAAATTAAGTAAAAAATTTTAGACTCAAACTATCTTTTCATGTGGTCATTAAACCAAAATGATTTAAAAGTAAATAAAAAATCTCTGAATCGAATTTTATACTTTGAAAATATAATTAAATACAATGCAAAAAAAATAAAAAATGTTGAATATTATCCTGAGGTCAAATATTACAAAAAACTATAAATCAAAAAATAAATGTTAATGTAACGACAAAAAGGTCAAGCCCGAGGCCTCAGCCATTATCATAGAGTGATTATATTACATTATTCGCCCTTTAAGAAGAACGACTAGTACTACACGCTAATTGAACACAGAGAGACGACGTGAATAGCTTTTACATGTTAATAATTAACAAAGGGTTTATAGGAAAGGGGTGGTTGTGGGGAGTCTAACCGGAGATATCCCACAGCTAATACCAATATCATCCAACAAGGCCAAGCGCAAGACCTAGCCATTATCATATATGGATTGTATTACAGAAAATTAATAAATTTTATACTTAATTCATCAAATTGATATTTTGACATGCTTTCATTGTTAATTTGTTTTGATCATTGAAATTTGAGAAATAGCCACTAAACTTTCGTCCATTTAATCTAATTTAAAGAGGAGATTATCTGTCGCCTAACAAATTAATTGTAAAAGTAGGTGCGATTTAAATGCAAAACCTCCTTATGCCAAAACTCCTCTCAGCATTGTTGTATTTACGAAGTTTATTTTCAGACAAAGTGTAAGATGAGGCGATTCCAATTTTAAAAGCTTATTTAGCTCTGTGTTAATTTTTTTTAAACCATCTTTAATAACAAAAGAAATTAAAATCATAGGTCTTATTTTATTAGTGAAAAATTTATTTCGATTGGTTTTTATTATTTTTTAACCTTCTCATTTCCCTCTTAGCTGTGGTTTCAGTTAATCGCATTTAGTCTATTTCCCGGTTTATTTTTACGTGTGTTATTCAATGCATCTGTCTTTGTAATCAAAATATTGTATGATAGCTCTCTGGCTCTGTCTAAATCAATTAGCAATAAAATAACAAGAATAATTTAATCTTGATTTTTGGGAATATCTGATGATTTTTGTCTTCTTGTGATATTGAGTTGTATTGTCAGCAAACCAAAAGGGTTTCGACCTTAAAAAATATTTTTGTGGCAATTTTCATTAATTTTGATTTATAATATTAAAATTACGCTGGATAAGTTTTTTCAAACACTGTTTTCACAAAACGAAAATTAATTTTCACAAACTATTATAATTCATTGGAGAATTAAAATCCCTCTCACTTTAAAAAAAGTCTACTGTGAGTTCAATTTCGTTAGAGCATGTGCCAAAAAAAGCTTTAAGTCGATGAATTTATTATCAAAGCGTCATAGTTAAATAAACCATACTATTATCCTCCCTCAAATTTATAGGCGGACGGATTGAAAAAACAAAACACACCCGAATTGGTGTTAATATTTCTGAGTTTTATTAATTTCTAATTTTTAAAATAGCCTGAAAATATCCGTTGACTCACCCGAATTAAAGATTTAATGAATTGATGTCTGCGCAGTGACTCTCTGTGTGATCTTATATATTTGATGATAATTTTTTAAGTTAACCGGATTCTAAATTTTTAATACACAATTTTCAACTTAAAAGGGACGTTATTGGATACTTCAAGTCTTTGATCAATTCTACCTTCCTCGATTCTGATCAGTGTCAACAATGTGTAGGGATCAATAGATTTCAGTATTAGTTAGTCAATGACAGACATCCTGTAAACTGAATTTTATGGCTCATTTTTTATTATGTTTGACAAAGCGTAAAATCCCGATTAAATTAAGTTATCTATTCAAAACGATTTACTTAACACCTTATGCACTTGTCGATATCATTGTTGTCTGGAGGACTCTATAACATGGTGGGTTGTTGTTAACCTCGACACCAGACGCAGAAAGAGAAACTGTACAACATAAATTGTTATCGCCACAACTGTGACCGAAGTTTTGTGCAACGCGTGATTCCTTTGATTTTAGTAAATACAATCTTTTCTGGTAAATATAATGTAAAAATATTAAAGATCTAAAAAAAGATAACGCAAATTTCAATCCTATTTTTAAAGGCAATTAACAGGCTGGTTATAATTAAAATAATGATAAATGAAAAAATATTTTTTTAAATTAAGCATTTCACGGAATTTTTTAATTGTAGATAAGTTGCTAAATATTAATTAACATTCAAATTACGAGCTTAATTAAAAATTCGCCAGCTTTTTGAGTTTGATATACAATTTTACCTCTGGAATAAAAAATAAAACGTTAGATCAATTTCAATGTAATATAATTGTGAAAGGTTTAAAAAATCGCCAGGGGGATAGTCTTCTGCTTTGTGACATTCGAAGTTTAAAATCAGCTAAATTAGGAAGATCTGTTCTACATATGCTCAAATTAGAGTTTTTTAAGTTTGTTCTTCGTTTAAAAAGTTCGTCAAAAATTACTATATTGGTTTTCATAATATTTTATTTTTTCAATTTAATATTTCAAATATCATTTATTTTTCGCAATGTTATCTAAAATGTATACTACGTAAAAAATAGACAAAGAGTTTTGAAGGTGTTTCAAAGTAATCCACAATTAGACGCCTTGATTGTAAAGTGTAAATATGCGATTTTTTTTTTCAAACTACTAAAAAAGAATTTTTTTGATAAAAATTAAAATCCACACATAACTCACGTTAACCAGTTAATTCTTAAAAAAAATATCAGTCTATTTTGACAAAAAATAAGTGGTAACACGTTATTTTAGTAACCGCATTGATGTTTAATGGCATTTACTGAGACAACCGTTTTAAAATTATGATCGAACATTTCTTGGTTTTTTGCTTTCAACATTTCAAAAAATCTTGCCAATCGTGTTCTCCTTAATCTCAACCCTTTTTTTCTGTCATTTATTAATTCTGGGCTTTAAAAATGTTATAAACTAAAAAAAAATTCGCGGTATTTTATTTAAAAATTTGATATTGTTTAACACTCCCCCTCACCCTTTTTACTCATTCAAAAGAAAATTATCGCATTTTCAACAAACATCAACTCAATCGTGACTAAAATTTAAATCTTTTAACCATTTGAATAGGAATCACTCATTTTTTCGAAAAACCCGTTTCGATAAACATTAAAACACTCCACCGATATTTTTAAGCTTTTAGTATAATTTTTTGATCTTCGCTCTGAATTCACACTAAACCCAAACATATGGAGATTCGTAATTGTAAGACCAGAACTAATGTTAAATTATGAGATTTTCAAGTAATAATCCCAAGTGTTTTGATTTATTTTAGAGATCTTTCTAAAACTTTAGCATTTTAAAGAGTTTTAATTAATTTTGGCCATAAATAATAGTTAAAAAGCCATATTCTATAAAATTGATACTTAATTGCTTCTTCTGTCTTTCCCTTTAATACAAAGAACAATCTCCGATTTTAATCTCTATTTATTTAACTCGATTCTTTTGATAGATTGTTAAATAATAGTTTTAGTTCTAGGTGTGTCATTTTCTACCCACGGACTCACCACCGATAATAAAAATTTTTTTCTAGTAGTAGTTCTTTTAATTATTTGGATCGGTTGATAATTTTGTATTAATGTTAATTGTTCGGATTAATTTGGTATTATTCGTTTACATTGAAAAAAATGGCATACTTAAAAAACAATTTAGAAAAAAGAAAATAATATTTTAAAATGTTAGCTATTTGAAATGAAAAGAATAGTCACCAAATTAGGCTATTTGCTTTTTATCAAAAATAGAAAGGGTGGGGTTAAAATTTTTTTGAATGACGAGAAACACTGCGATTAGTAGCTTGATCATCTTATGGAAAAAATTTCAACCTTAGACACTTTTTTGTTTAAAAAGAAATAATATTTTTACACCCAAAGGTTTTTCGCTACTAAATTAATGATGGAATATTTTACTTCTAAGTATACATGTTAATCCTCTAACGTAAACATGTCATAAGATTACTGTGACCATAATTGGTTTTTTTATTATTAATACAATTATAATGGATATTACCGACCATAAGGAGACACTTAAAAACTGGTTGGTTTTATAATATTAATTCAGTACTAGGATGAATCAACCTAAAACTTCGCAACACTCAGAAAATGAAAGCTTTGAGTCAACGATCATCCATTAATAACGAAAATAGTAAAAATTTTATCCTAAATATAGGTACAATAATGACATTACCCTCATCAATTGTTGAGAATTCTATATTTGGTTCAAAAACACTATATTCTGATACATCTAACAATTTAATTAATGATCCCTTAAAAAAATGTAATTTTTTTTTAATATTTGTTTCTATCGTCGTTAATAAACCAAATTCCCTAGACACAATAAATTATCCTCCACCCATATATACTGTTTGTATTTTAAAGAATCATTCAAATGCAGGTACTTTAGAATAGTTTTCAAGATGTTTCATTGAATATTCCTACTTTCCTAACTGAAACACAATTAGCTCCTGTATCTCAACCTCAAACAACGAATCTAGATAATCCTTTGGCAAACCTTTTTCGGTAATTTTTGTAGTAAATTAAGTTTATTTTAAATATCAGTATCTTGACAGTATTTTGGTGAAATTGAAATAAAATAAATTATTATTTAGTATCAAATATTTTTATCAAGAAACGACTCCATTTTTGTCACATTATAATAAACTCTATTTTTATTCTTACTCCCATAATCTGAACAAACACTAAATGCCTATTTTATTAAAATCTGTTTTCGTTCAGTATTAGGTTTGCAAAAAATAGATTTTCAATCCTATTTTGGTACCTCTGAGAGCTTAGACACTTTGGTCGCAAAATCATAACAAATGAAGATCACAGTATTAAAGTTTTCTTTAGTAGATAAGGACAAAATAATCTTTAAAATTCTGCTAATGCAATTTACTTTATTTAAATTACCAGTGGCTTGACCTATTTATGATCATACCAATTCCCGGGATTTTTCATTTTGAAAAATTTAATAATTAAAAATGAAAATATCCTAAAATCGATTCAGACATATTTGTCAAACAATGTTCACTGAAAATTCTGTTCATGTTTCGCAACGTGGGGGCTGTCAAAAGGTTGCTGTCTGAGTGATTAATAGACCGAATATCTTGTTTCATGTTGGGTTGTAATTTCTCTTAATCGTAATAACATTCGATTTTTCATTTTGAAAATTATTTTTCTTTAAAAAAAGTATAACGACATTTTTTCTTCAGAAAAATATTAACTTAATCTATCTTCTTTTAAAATTATTAAGTAATCAAGCCACACAATATTGCAATAAAAAATTTCACTTTCTTTGATGTATCATGAGACGATTTTGAAACACACCATCAAGGCATAATTGAAAAGATTTGCATTAAAAGACTATTATTTAACTCAGGATATATAATTTATAATCATATTGGATTTAGTTATCACAACACATTTAACTTTTTTTATAAACTAAACTTGGCATTTGTCAAATATGTTGAAATGTTACTTTGATCTTCTTAATAAATTGTTAATTAAGGCTCCTTTGTACTCACTTATAATTTTGAATGTTTTACTCCCATTAAAAAATTTTTAACTCTAACTTTATTAAATATAATTTAAATTCAATTTAAATAGACTTGTTCATTTGAATACTTTTTTCATGTTGATATCATGTAATTTAAAGCCAATAAAAATTTTTATTTCAGAAATTTGATTTCTTGAGGAAATATTAATAAAAAAACGGAATTGAGATAATTCATTAAAAACGATAAAAAAGCAATTATGAATGGGCTCCTCTAACCGCCCACTGCTCCACCCAACAATTAAAAATTAAGAATTATTTTTAATTAAAACGTTTAATATATTATCGGAATTAATAATTCTGACCACTTTTATACTTTTAGGATTTCATTTTTAGGTTTCTTTGTTTAAGACAGAACTTGGTCACTTTACCGTTACATTCTTTCTTTATCATTACCTTTAAAAATTTTATTTACTTTCAATACACAAACATAAAATTTACTCAATTTTTATTGGAATTTATTAGACAAAAATAAAGTTTTGTTCGCAGTAATTTATTTTTTATTTTGGTCTGTTAGAAAAAGATAAACAATGAAATGTTAATCGCATGCATTGATTTATTAATTTTTTATCGAATCGCCTAGGCCAGATTTTTTCTCCTTGTTTTTAAATAAGGATCTTTATATTGTGTGTGGTATGATTTCACAGCCAAAAATAACCGTTAAAATTTTTATTTCAAAAATGATTGCTATTCTCTGCTTCTTGATGTTAAATTTCTTTCCCGAATTTTATAACATAGAACGTCAAATCTATGCCAGAATTCTTACTTTGTGAAAGCAATAATTTGAAAAAATTGATATATAATCTTGTAATATTTCATAAATAATAAAATGTTTTTTTGATATTTAATTCATTAACTGCCTCAATTATAGATGCTAAGGATTCAGTAAAATCTTTCTAGTCATAAATACCATCGATGAAATATCGTCATGTCTTTTGAGCTATAACCAAAGATTCTTGAATGACACAATATCTATACTCACTGGTCATGACTCTAAGCTATTTTAATTTTTGCGTAAAATATTGCCTAACTTCTGCTTACACTTGTTAAAGTCTTTAAGTTTCTTCGATAAACCCTAAAATTTGATAATGACATTATCGTTACCTACCTTTCTATATCAAAAATAAATTTTTTAAGAGTTGATAACAAAGACTCAATGTCCACCTCCGATTTTTCCCAAACAGTCATTTTAATTAACAATATTTATCGACACGGTTATTTTGATAAAAATTACTTTAAATAAAATGTAATTGTTGAGTAAGACCATTCCGTAGAAATATCACTAATAAAACGACTATGCGGACCAAAAAACTTATTCCTGAATATTCTTTACTCCAGCTTTAAAACCCCTTCTAAAGATTTTAGCTTGGGATTTGTTTCTTAAAAGAAACAATGGATTCCATAATTCCGAAAGCTACAAATAACATTTCATGATCATTATTTTTTCTTTGTTTTTTCCTCTTTGGTCTTTACACTACAAAAATAGGGTTAAAATGACACACCTGTGGCCGCACAAGGTCCTCCATTCTAACGTCTAACTGATTATTCGTTGTTGGTTTAAAACTCTAAACATCTTTCTAAGGTCAGCATTGTTGCCAGTTTCTTTTATACCACAGTAGCCTTTTGCAAAAAATATTACAAAATTTTAGATGCCAATAACCAGTTATTTTCTTAGCTTCTGCTGGTGCTTAATTTTTTGATTCTACTCTGCTCATAACGCAATCGATTTATCGTAAACCTTTAAAACATAAACACGCATAATTATACTTTTCAATAAAACCGCATTATCGCACGTGAATTTTGTTGTTAAGTTATCAACATTTTAGTTAGATCGATCAAAAATCCCAACTATTAATTTGGAATAAAAAAAAATGAATGTTCCAGTTCTAGCCTATTTATGATTATCATTTCTTTCGTTTGATATAAACAAAAGATATTTGATACTTTTTTATTGCTTAAAAAAAATTTAAAAAATAAGGAAATTCTGGATAAATTCATAGGAAATAATGTTTTTAGATCACTTGGTATTAATTAACTGATTACATTGGAAATATTTTTAATAATTTATTAAAATGTTTAAACATTAACATTATGTATCCTAAGCCATTTAAAAATTCCTGAAAAAAATATTTAATTTGAATACAGTGAATAAAATTTTATGCTATTTAGACAATGATAAATTTTTTAAAAATTGCTTCAACTCATTTCACAGAAGTAACTTAAGATTTTCAAAAATGAAAATGACCAAAGAGTTAATATTGGATTAATAAGTTGATCATATAAAATAAAACGTTTAAAGACCCCTAATCAAGATTAAAGCAACCAATTGGAGATTATTAATCGATATTGCTGTTCTAAAAACATCCTTTTCTCTTTAAATGAATCAAGAATCGATGCTCATGTATTTTATTACACAATCAAATGCAATAATACTTTAGATGTTCTGTATTCCATACATTCATTCGCGAAAGTGATTATTAATACAACTCTGCACTACCAACTAGAGAAAGAAACTTAGTAAAAAATTTTCATGTTTGAAATATTTCGTCAAAATATTATTGTTAGAGAAGATTAGACTCTTATCTTAATTTTAAATTCCATTCATGTTGCCGATTTTCACTGTCGGTGAATTGTATTTTTATTTGAAGAAAAGAAACAATTTGATGCCTACAAAACTCATTTAAGTATTTTAAAGCTATTTCCTTTAACATTCGAATTTTTCCTAAAAAATTAAGGACATGTGACTGATTTCTTATTTTTCGAACTCTATATTCACAGTGTGGCTGATAATATAAAGAATAAAAATCTAAACAATTATCAGACAACATTTATCCTAATTGATCGAAACATCATGATATATGGAATATTTTTGATAAATAGTTTTATTGGTATATTGTTATGATCAAGTATTTACTTGTTACTCATCATTTATTTTTTGATTCAAATCAAATCAATCAAACCTAGACTGCAGAAAAAAATAGCACAGTTTTCATTATTAACAGTAAATTTTATTATTCAATTGATCGAGAAGCTTCATGTTAAAATGTTAAAGATATTTTATTGAGTCACTAGTCTTATAAAATGATATCTTTATTTTTTAAAGCTATTTTCGCAACAAAATCGATTTGAGAAAAGTTAATGAGACACTTACTTTGATAAATATTTTAATTCAAACAACTATTTTATCTCTCATGCATTTTTGAGTATTTGTCTAAATAGTTATAAAAATCATGAGGTATGAATTGTGACCAATAATGGTACCATTTTTCCAGCTAACAAAATGTTTATCAAATTTATTCTAACTCAGCTAAGTCTTTTGTTTCTTGTAAATTTTAAATCATCGTCTTAATTTTCTCTGCTATAATTTTAGTTATTAAAGCTGATTTTTAGTTCATTTTATTCTTTTAACAAACAAATATAAAAGATTATTTTGACAAATGCAATGTAGATTTGATTTAGAAGATTATTATTTTCAACTGGATAGTAGTCTAATATGCACTTCTTAAATCAATATTCGACTGCAAATGTAGATAATAGGCTTCTCGTTAATTTTTCTTTTTTTACAGTATAAGGAAACCTTGAGCCTCCCATTATATCAAATCCTTCTCTATTTCGCTTATCATAATTACTACCATGCTCACTGACACACACGACGTAATGAATACTCTCTAAACTGGAAAACAATAAAGTATAAATTTAAGAATTTTATTGATTCTCTTATTATTTATAATTATAAAATATTGTTGTTAATGAGGCAACTATGTTTAATCAAATTTTTCTTGGAAAACCACACTCTAACTGCAATGCATTCCAAGTAATCGTTTTTCAGTTATCAAGCCAAAATATTTTCTGCCTCTTGGCTGCACTTTTATCAAAAAATTTTTATTCTTCAGTTCTCTTTTTCGTCTTTTTAAGGAATAATTTCCTGATATAAATATTCTTCATTTTCTATATGTCTCGATTTATGTGTTCAATCAACAATTAATGTTTTACTCTTTTCCATCGTTTGGTATGAGACTTAACATTATATTCTTTTTAAAGATAATAATTTTTTTTCAAACATATCTCCAAAAGCATTTTGATTACAATCTTTAATTAATTGCTTAACATCCTATTTTTAAACTAAAAGTTTCTCTCCCTTTTTTGACTTCTTGAATATGCTTTGGTATTTTTTTTCCACTATCACTCTTATCATTTCCCGGATCAATAAAAAAATGACATTTTTTAGATTGGGTGAAGTTTCCACTGTCTTACATCACCTGCCACAACACACACTTTGAAGAGTCTATAAAAAATAATATCAATCTATTAAATAACAAAGTGAATTTTTTAGACTTTTCAATTTTTTTTATTGATTGTTGGTAACAATTGATAAACTTTAATAATTTTGTTAATAATAATTTGAATCCTCCCCATTTTTCAATTTTATTTTTAGAGATTCAAATTTTAGACTGTTTTCGATAATTATTTCACTTTATTAATTTCCATTTTGGCAGGTTTAGTGAGTGGGTGAGAAAATGAATCGCTGTTACCGGTTGTGTTAGGCCGTTACGATGAATCGATCATAGTGAGAAAAGCTTGTAATTCTCACCCAGGCTCTCTTTTATCTTTGACCCTTACAAACTACTTCTGAGAAAAGATATGTTAACTGGTAAGAAAAAATTAGTTAATTCATTCTCAACTGGAAAAAAGATAGTTCAATAGATTGTGAGCCAAAGTGATCAAATCCTCTTTGTCAGAAATCATTTTGGCACCAATAACCAGGGCCCGAGTGTTGACCACGAAAGTCTTTATGTTAAGCGTTACTGGACCGTTAGAAACATTGAGTGATCATGTTATGGGTAAAATTTTAAACCTCCGCATGATACCACTTATTGAAATACGAATAATAGAAATTTCTGTTAGTTTCTGAAATAAAAATATTAATTTGTGAAGAAAAAAATGAATTAACAACTTAAAGTTCGCCACATAATTTTTTCCTTATTTCTAATTACCTAAATTGAATCATTTTTCAACATTCTTTATGTTAGAACAAGGATATAGAGATTACATATATAATGTATTTATCACTCTCAGCATGATCTAATTAGGATCGAATCAACAAAAAATCATACCTTTCTTATTTTTTATGTTAAAAAGGTTGAATAAACATATTCAGATAAAATGAATTCTATCTTCAAGTTATTTGAGAGTTATCATTTATACCCTTGCGTATATAAAATTTATAATCGATACATTACGGCTGTCAATACTTTCGTTACTCTCACAAGGTGTTAAAGGAAAACTCTTCTACTACAAAAAACTTGAAAGTGAAAATATGTTTACTCGATTGTTTTTCCATTATCATGAATAGTGTCAGCTTCTATAACATTTCATTATTAAATATCTCTCATTGCGCCACTGACTTGCGTGGCTTGTTGGCGCTCATCTTACTGACTATTTGCAATGACTCAGATTTTATTCTCACTTGCGAAATTCCTTTTCTTTTATTCAATAACTTTTACGATCAACACCTTAGAATTTATCCCATGACCTTTTTAATTATTGCTAATACGATTAGCTGATCAGAAGTTTTTAAGGTTATTTCAGATAAAGTAAAATAGCGAAATTATACCGATTATCAATTTTTGTGACCAACGACTTATTTTGACTTGTCCATTAAAATATCGTTTTGATAGAATTTTTTCTGAATCAAACCTTTTCTGCGCATTTACATTCCACTTTACAATTTAAAATTAATCGATCATAATCGTGACCCGAAGAAACAATATATCACTTTGACTGGTAGAAACGCAATCGAGGAGATATTTTGCTATCTATTTAAGCATACATTTAATCGCGTATTTTTTAATTTTTACACAAAAGTTTTTGAAGGGATCCTTCAATTTTAGCAGACTGTTAATGGATATTTTAACGGTAAAATTTGATGCTTTTGAATTAAATTTCAGTGTTGCTGTAGATGCTAAGTCCTTAATATTATATGAAGAAGTAAGAAAATAGACGAATATTTGTTCGATGATTTTTTATTATACTTAATATTGTGGTGGTTGTTCAATAAAGTTAGACTTAATTGACTTTTGGTCAGGACACATTTAGAGTTTATGCTTTAATAAAGTGTTAACAATGTATCTCGATCAATTTTCATTGAAAAAATTTTAAATCTCCAAATGGATAATTGTTGAAGATTAAAAAATAAAAATCAAAGAAACATGTTATAAGGATGGTTGATGTATCAGTAACATATAAATTTGAAAGTTAAAAATAAAAATTTTTATGTTTTGTTGTTTTTTGAAAGATAAAAGAATAAGATGATTTAAGTCTTGGAAGAAATTTGAAATCAAACACATGACTCAAACAAATAATTTTCGTTCATTAAATTGATTCTAAATAATTGAGGAATAAAATATCAAACAAAGTAAAAAGGATTTTTATTGCAATAAAAAAAGTTTAGAAATTTTTTGTTGTTGGCAGTTATAATTATAATTTAACGCAGTAGCTCTTAAATGAGTAATCAAAGTAAAATTGAGAAATTGACCGAAACTAATGGAAAGTAAATTATTTTTTCAATTATTGACATTTAAAAAATTATAAATATGATGATTATTATGAAATAAAGATCGAATAAATAATTTAAAAAATAAAGTTAAACATTAAACTTAATAAAAAAACTAAAAAGGAATATTTTTTCCGAATATTCTTTATGGTAATATGACTGACCACAAAAATTTTGTTGATTTAATTAAAAACAACATTTTCCACAAAAAATCAAAATCTAGATGAATTTAAAAGGGCAAGAAAAAACATCAGAAGCTTTAATTTTAAAATATTTAGGAATAAACATTCAGAATATGTATCAGGAATCTAAATAATTAAGAAATTCCAATAATTTCATTTATATCCCGCATGCGTTTTTTGATTGTAAAATCGAGAGTTCGATTATCACACTCAACTATAAATCCACCAATTAGACTAGGATCAATATTTATAGTGAATCTAACGTCTTGCGAATTAAAAAGTCTTAAAACTTCCTTTTTAATTTCTTCAAGTTTATTAGAATCGGGTTCCTGAATAATAAATAAAAGCCAACCTTGGCAAAAATAAGATTTACAAAGGAAATATTTTTTTCAGAAAAGTATAAAAGTTTAAAGTCATCAATAAATTTCAGTAAAAGAGAAAGACGGCCATTGGAACACAATAGATCTGTAGTTAGCTAAAAAATACCTATAGCTTTTGATGTAATGGGAGAGAATTTTTTAACCGTTGATACTTGGGACATCCATTCTAATATAAAATAAAATTTAACCCTTCTTAGTGTTATTAGGGAGTGAGGGGTCAGAAGAAAATGAGGCGAAAAAGGCATCGTCTTTCACCATGTCCTAAACATACCAAAAAATAAATACTGAGAGTGTAGTAAGATCTTTAAATACATCTTCCAATAAGCCCTCTTTGTTTGCAGAGCGAAACAGAGCTGTCGCAAAGTGTCCACTAGGAGAAAACATACGTAAGTTTTTCTGTCTCTTATAATTCAAAGTACACTACGACTAATATTCTCACTAAGATTTCTAAATTGAAAAGACTCTAATCCATTTAAATTTAAGAAAAGGCGTTTAACAAAACGGCACGAAGTTGACATAATCACTTATACGCACACTCGACACTTATGAAGAATTTTTTTTCTTTCCTTAAACATGTAGGAAACCTTAAAGTATATCTTTTTTAATATATTTGAACGTCAAACGCCAAGGATGGGTTGATAATGGAATTGAAAAACCTGAAAGTATTGCTGATCATATGTATCGAATGGCAATTATCTCTTTTTTGTTGGAAGATTTGATTTCCAAAAAAGTCGACATAAACAAGTAAACATTATTTTCCTATCATTTTTACTACAAAAATACTTTAATATTTTGTTCTGACTCATGTTATATACCGAATTATAAATGATATTTTCTTTAAGTATTTAATCTGTATCCTTCGCACTTTTAACCTTTTTACAGTTTAAAAATTATTTTGAAAATTTAAATATTCTTTGTTTCGTTTTTAATAAAATTACCAAATTTTTAAATTTATTTAATAAGTAAAAACAGCTATGATGAATAACACTTCGTTCACATCATTAAAATATTTTTGTAAATTATGTAATTTATTGGTCAATAATCTTTAAAAAAGCAATATAAGATCAAACCATATGCCAGTTTAAAAAAATTTTATCGTGGGAATTATAATGGGCGATTAAATTTTTAAATTATTTGTTTATTAATAAAAAGAGCAGTTTTTTTTTCTTCCAGTTCTAAGTTTTTACACCTCTTGCCCCAAAATGTTTGCCTTTTCTTATTAGTATTAATTCACTTTAAATATTTTAATCTTTATCGGTAAAAATTTTAAAATGAATTTAGAGAGAATTTTACGTTTGCCCATATCTTAAACATTTTATCGATGTTAATTTGCACAAACATCCGCTTGACAAAGAGACTAAGGCTTTTTTTGATGTGTTCCTAAGAAATTCCAGGAAAAAGATAGATAAAAATTGACCTAAGTAATCAAGTAAGATGAATGAAATATATCACAACATTGCAAAGTTTGTAAGCCACATTTTCCACATTAATACATATCTGTGTTTGGGGGGAACTTTGATTCTTTTCTGTACAATTAAGGCTTAAACTAAATTATTTTTTACCATTATAACAAAAAATTTAAAAAATGAAGAGCCGGAGCATAATTTAGCTTAATGCATCAATGATAAGTTTAAAAATATTTTCTAACTTATCAAATGTTGATTTATTTTTGCTTGTTAGTTTCTAATCTTAATGGTAATCTCAAACAAAATTTTGATAATAATCCAGGTTTTCGATTTCATTTTTTCGAATCCTAAATAGCGTTAACAACCCCTTACACTCCTTGTTTGTTTAAAAATAATTCAATAAAAATTTATGCCTCTTATATTTAATTAATTGTGCTTTTCCTTTGCAAATATTAGAATCAAACACTCACTTAAAAAGACTAAAGCTTAGCAGTTTGTTTTAAAAGCTTTTTTAAATATTTGTAGTTTTAATTAAAAATAATATTACTAAAAACAACTATAATATAAATTTTACCAATTTTAGATTTCTCTTTACTAATTTTTAATAAAAAAATGACACATTTAAATCTCAATAAAATTTTGTCGCGACTAATAATCAAAGTCAGCAATCCCTAATTTTCGATATTAAAATTTCATTGTTATTTGCATCAGGACCTTTTTTTTTATAACTTTTAAATTTTATCCAAGCACCTTTGACTTAAATCATTAGTTTAATCATTTTTTCAATACCTTAAACTTTTCGTGAAAAAATTGCTACCATATTTTTTTTTTACTTTTTTATAAATTTTTTAATTTTATCGCCTCAATTATAAAACATACTCAGTTTGAAATGTAATAGTTTACGAACACTCATGAATAAAATTTTTTTTTTAGAAAACCTTATTGATTGATATTCTAAATTATTTACATTGAAAAATCCGTTTTATTTTTTTTTATCGATAATTTTATTCGAAACAAAGACAACATTCTTTTTTATTTGTATTACTGCTTTATGGAACGAAATTTTATTTAAAAATATTATTGAGATTTATCCGAATAATCTTGAAAGCTAAACTAGATTTGAACACCTCAAAGGGATTTTTTCCTTATTCACAAATTAATAGCAGTAAAAGTTTTCAACAATCTTTAAATGTTTAACTTATAACCAAGTGAAATAAACACTTAACAAATGTTACCTGGTTGCAAAAATATGTAAGTTTTATTTTTATAATTAAAATGTTTATGTTTTTCAACCAGAGACTAAATATAAACCAAACAAAACAATTTTACAGCCATAAAATTTATTAAAATGACATGTCTTTACTTTTTGTAGAAGTCAGTTAAGAGCTGCTTTTCACATTCGACTTTACTCTATGCAAGCCAACACCGGTTTATCATATAAAAGGGCAAGTCTTGAAAATATAAAAATATTGTAATTTTTTACGATTTGTTATTTGTCAAATTACAGAAATGTTCAAGTTGAAAATTAATGCAAATATATGAAAACTTAATGAAAAAATAAACACCTAAATGATCATGACGAATTATGCTAGCAACTAGTAATTAATCAACTGATAAAATTTTATTGAAAGATTACCGTTCAACGATCCAATTTAAGTCAGCTAATTTTTCAATTTTTTTTGCAATATTCAGCGTTGATTGTTTCAAATAATATTAAGAAAATTGATATATATATTTACTATTTTCAAAAAATTTTAAAGAACAAATCCCTAAATTTTTTGTTTTTAACTGCCTGGCATTG
>CM043711.1:36196858-36286215 GCA_023969325.1 Oryzias curvinotus
ATATTTTTTTTAAATTAAAAATGAGAATATGCTAAAATTATAAAATCAGCTTCAGTTCTGTAAATAAATAGATCTTTTATAAAATAATTGTTCAATTCAAAAATTTCTAAAATAAAATTTGATTAAAATTTTTTCCAAAAATACTTATTTTTTAACTATTTTCTGTGGTTGAGAATTCCTTTTTCTGTTAGGCATGACATAAGCTAAGCTTGAAGAAATTGAAATCGATTACTCAGAATGCTGCGTCAGAATCAAAATTTGAAATTTTGTTAAACTTTACATCTGAAACATATATTAATGTAACTTCGTTCAAATGAAGAGAAGATTTAAAAATATCGACAGCAGCAATCCTTTGTTTTACATGTGTAAAAAATATTCATAGCAATAATCGATAAGAATAGTTAACAACCAGTTTACAAAAAAACGTTTATGGAAAAGGATAATAATGCCTAATCCAGTACACCAAATTAAAAAATCTGTTTTCAATGTGATTTCTACACCAACAGTATTCATGTAGATAAGTATGAAACAATTCGTCCGATTTTCCGTACATAGCTCGATACTTCGACTTAATATTAACCCAATTTCCTTTAAAAGTATTCTTATGCACAGAGGGATGATTAGGACTTATAAAATTGATTGTTTGATTCACAACATCGTGATTAGGAGTTGCTGGTATGAAGTCCAACCACCAGTAATTATCCTTGTTCCTGGCAGTACATTGTCGGCAATAATTGGAAAAAGCGTGTTGGCACTTCTATCAGGTACAGGGACGAGGCAACATTGATTAGTGCCGCGCTCCACCATTCCTAATACCCAATGACCCTTATGGTATTGATCTCGGTGATATTATATGTCCTTAAATTTTGATTCGTCTATTTCCACAAAAATTCCTGGACCACTAAGTTGGATAGGATGATTTATACGCCAAAATGCACAAATTCTATGGAGCTAATTATACCAGTTTACGATTGCCTCCCATGCAATTTCAACTTCGTTCATTACCATCTGTCAACTTGACATAGATAACCCCCAATACATCAATCGAATCAATTTTGTAAGGGGCACCCGAGAGTCTGCGAAAAAAAAATATGACGTAAACTGGGCTTACTTTTGTCGATCTTTTAATACCAATTTTTTCCGTCTTAATATCGTCTCGTCTTACCAGTCCCATCTCTTCATTGCAGCAGACTCAACTGTTTTGAAGCAGTACAAGATGAGCTAGAAACTCGATTGTATCATTTTTGTTAAGTATGGCATCATGCAGTCGAAACGTGTGGTTTTGAAGATCAATTGAGCACAGTACATTTACTACAATGAATCGTTTCGCTGGAGGCCTTCCACATGCAGCCATTTCGTGTAAATTTATCCAATGAAAACCCAAACAAGTCACTTAAACAAATTGACATTTTAATTATATATTACACCCGTAAAACGATGGATTGTATAAGTTTGATCATTTTAGATTTCGACTAAAAATGAAGCTTAATTAGGCAAAAAGGAAACGAAACAAGGGTTTAAATCAACCATATCTGAAGCTTTGCATTACAAAAGCAACAATCCTAAATTTTTAAAACGATTTTTAGTCAAATAGACACTCAAAGTTAAGTATTTGTTATTCCTAGTTGTTATAAATAAGAAAGGTTTAATTATTTTTAAATCTTATTTCTCGTGTATAAAAAAATGAATGAATTCACTCGAAAATTAAAAAAATATAAAATCCAATAAAAATAAGTGCCTTAAAACTTTTATATTTTTAATACTATAGGCAGTTATTTATCTATTTAGATAATACTTATATAAACATGCGCAGTTTTTATCTGAACTTAAAATTCAACTCGCAGAAATTTAGCAGAATCTGTATAAAAAAAGATAAAAATTAATAATATTTTTTGAGTATTAAGAAAATTAATGCAAAATAATGTGATCCATAAAACTGAAGGGAAAAATCCTTGTTTGTATCTCATTCAATTAAAAATGTAAAACTACCAATTTCAAATCTTTGAAGAATTTAAAAGCATTAAAAATGTCGATTTTATGGAAAAAATTGGAAACAACAGGAAGTATCTTCAAATTGTGGCTCGTTAAAGTTTATGCTAAAAACCTCATAAAACCGAAATTTGTTTATTTGAAAAAATCATTGATTATAATGCTGATACTTAAATTAACTGACATGTTTTGAGGAAAGTAGTTGTTGATTAACTTAAAGAAAACAGTAAAGATTTTTCAGATGACCTGGACTTTAATAAATCACTGAAGGATAAATTTTTTAAGTATTCCTTGAATTATCACCTTCCGCAAATTTAAGTAAAACTGTAGCTCAAACTATTTAACCCTTTAAAAATTATTTTTCTCATGACTTATCAATAAAAAATCATAATTACTGTTGTTACAATACCGCCAGAGGTGGCGGGAGACTGGGATTGGATTAGATTAGATTAGATCATTTTGAATGTCGTTTTCAGAAGATCCAACAATTGGCGCAGTCGTCAGTAGTTTAAGAGAAAGTTTGAAATTACCGTTTCTAACTCGAAACTCTCATTTTGAGGTCTGGTTCGTAAAATTTGAAATCGCAGCGAAAAAATCTAAAACTGCCGAATCTACTTGGTTCAATGAAGTTTTATTGCTATGTGATGAAGACATTTATGAAGAAGTAAAATGGTTAGGAAAATCTAATGAAGACAAGTACGAAATGTTAAGTCAAATATTCTTCACCGTTTGGGAAATAAATTGCCTATCTCTGAAGCTCAAAGACGATTTCACATATTGAAGCAGGTTCATGGTCAAAATATTTCAGGGTTCTGGTCTTCAGTGAGAAGCATATCAACAAAGACTTACCTTTCAATGCCAGAAGATTTACTTGATACATTAGCCAAAAATCGGTTCATGGATGGTCTTACTGATTCTAAAATTAAAGAAAAACTTATGCTTAGCTCAGCTTAATCTTTTGAAAATCATCTGACGGTTGTAATGAAACTAGAATCGATAAGCAACTACATAAGAGACTACACTCCTGTATCTTTCTTAGAAAATTCATCTGGAGGGTCTAATTTAGAAATAAATTAATAAGCGAACAATTAACCAAAGTGGATATCGATAGCATGGTTGAGGATAAAGTTAGAAAAATTTTAAATGGAAGAAAGATTATTAACAAGCAGTCCAAACTAATTCTCTTAATGGCAAAATATTAGATGCCTTTAAATGTGGTTGTTATGGCCACATAGCAAGATATTGTCTGCATATTATCACTAAAAATTTTCATTTTAATTCAAACCTAAAAAGAAATTCAGATGATACCATTGTTGAAGGATCGCGGGGTTGTTTTTTCAGTTATTGATCGTGATATTTTACCGTTACCAATGCAAGGAAAGCTTATTTTAAAGGTGATACTTTAAATACAGTAAATCTTCAGAAGATGGAGATTTTTGGTAAAATTGACCTCATTGTTAATTTTGGATCTCTGAAATTAAAACATAACTTTTTAGTTGCTAAAAGCCTTTCTAGCCCATTTATTATTGGCAGGGATTTTATTTTAAAGCATACATGTTCCATTGATTTTCAAGATGGGATTTTGCGTATCTATGGGAAAACTTACCTTCTTAATATGAATGCCAAAATTAACTGTGATTGTATAAACACTGTTAAGCAAATTAAATTAATAGATCGTATAAAACTAAAGCTTACCGATCTTGATATATCAATTCAAAGCAAAATATCATCCATGTTATCATAAATATGAATACGTCGTATCATATTCAGGATAAAGATTTGGGTTGTAGTGATTTGACCGAACATAAAATTGATGTTGGAAATGCTAAACCTATACGTCAGGTGTGTAGAAGAACTCACATTCACCTCAAGGACAAAATAGTGGAACACCTGAATAAAATCCTGGAAGCTGATATTATCGAACCAAGTGACAGTCCATGAGCATCAAACGTCGTTATGGTAAAAAAAAGAAAAATGAAGACATGTGCATGTGTGTTGATTATGGGCCTCTTAATACTGTTAGAATAAAAAATTTATGCCCTCTTCCTAGAATTGATGAGACACTAGAGGGTTTGGCTGGATCTAAATATTTTAGCTCTATTGACTTAACTTCAGGGTATTATCAAGTACCATTAGCGAAAAATGACTGATGCAAAACAGCATTCATGAGTCCAATTGGTCTTTATCAATTTAAGGTATTACCCTTTGGTCTCTGCAATGCTCCAGCCACATTTCAGTGTCTAATGAACTTGGCATTAAAAGATTTTATTGGAAAATTTGTACTGGTATATATTGACGATATCATCATCTTTAGTAAAAGTGCTGAAGAGCATGTTTGCCATATAGAGAACGTGTTTAAATCATTGGAACGTGCAAAGTTTAAAGTTAAACTGCAAAAGTGTCAGTTTTTTATGAAAGAGCTAAAATTTTTGGTACATGTAGTCTCAGAGAAGGGGATTTCGACAGATCCAGATAAGTTGAAGGCAATCAAGCAATGGCCTATTTCTCATAACAAAAAGGATTTACAACGCCTTATTGGATTCTTCTCTTATTATAGGAGATTTGTAGAAAACTTTTCTCATATCTGTTCTCCTCTTCATTCCTTACTTAAACGAGACATGATTTGAAACTGGAATAAAGAGCGTGAAAATGCCTTTGTAGAGCTTAAACAAATACTTTCTGTGACTCCTATTCTCTGTTTTCCTGATCTTTCGCGCCCTTTTCTTTAGACTGGATTCCAGTTGGAGTGGCTCTGGGAGCTGTTTTATCACATAATGTTAATGGCTATACGAGAGTAATTCTTTCGTATAGTCGTGTTTTATCAATCAGGAAAAAAAATTCAGTTACAAAAAAAGAAATGCCTTGCTGTTGTATGTGGAGTTAACTGTTTCAGGCCTTTTCTGCAATGTTCTAGTTTCACATGCGTACAGACCATAATTCTCTGAAATGGATGCATACTTTGAGAATCCCGAAGGACAGCTTGCACGCTGGATAGATGTTTAGTCCTCTTATGATTATAAAGTTGAAATAGACAGGGAAAGAAATAGATAAATGCTGATGCCTTTTCAAGCAAGAAGTTACACCATATGCGTGATAGAACTTTGAAATTCGAGCCAAGTCACTGATAAAATTTCTTCCACCGAAATAATGACTGAACAAATGATGGATTCTAATTTAAGGCTAGTAAGAAATTCGGCAGCAACTAATTCTTTGCCAAAATCTCGGAATAAAGACAAAGTAAAATTACTCAAACACTATGGTTACTTAGGGATCAACTTCTAATTTACAAGGGCATATTATATCGAAAATATGAAATAAACGGTACATCAAATCTAAGAATAATTCTTCCAACCAATATGATTCAGAAAATACTAACTGAGTTTCACCACTCAACGATGCAAGGAGGGCATTTAGGAGTGGAAAAAACATTATCTAGCTTAAGAGAAATATTCTATTGGAAAAATATGGCCCAGGATATTAATAATTTGTGTTCATCATGTACTGAATGTTCTAGAAGAAATAACCAGAATCATAATAGTAAAGGTTAAATGTCAACCCATTTATCTGGGTATCCGTTTCAAAGAATCGCAGTTGATTGTTTAGAACCTCTTTCAGTTACACCTAGAGGAAATTGATACATTTTAGTTATCAGAGATTATTTTTCAAAATGAAAAAGAAGCATTTCCACTTCCTAATATAGAGTCTAAAACTTTAGCGCGCGTGCTTTTAGAGGAAATATTTTTAGATATGGAACACCGGAAGTTATTCACACTGACCAGGGAACAAATTTCGAATCTATTTTATTCCATGATTTATGCCAGTATATGGGAGTTAAGAAAACCCATACCCAACCCTACAGGCCTCAATCTGAGGTACGGTTGAGACATTTATCAGGACTCTCGTTAACGTGCTCAGCAAACATCTTAGCGAACTAACAGAATTGGAATCAGTACTTCCTCATCTGATGTGTTCTTATAGAGGGACCGTCCATAGTTCTACTGGAGTTTCTCTCTATTAAGTCCTTTTTGGTAAAAAAAATCATGTTTCCCTTCGACGTTGCATCTCAAAAGCCGGATCCAGAATGTAAAATTGTCTCACTATGTGATTAAACTAAAAGAAAATTTATTGAAAGCGCGAAATATAGCAAAAACATGTATGTTAACAAATTGACATGGAGACAATGCTCTATATGACTCAAAGACTTACGGAAAGTCCTATAATATTTGAAACTCTGTTTTTATCTATAAGCCGAATGTTACAAATAAATTTCGTCAAAAATGGTCTGGTCCTTATCAAATTTCAGAAAATTGTCGGAAGTTGTTTATAAAGTAAAGAATCAATACGAAGAACTCACAACACATTTTGAAAACATGAAACTTTTACGAAAAGGGATTATAAGCTTATGGGAAACATTAAAGATACAGTGGGGGGAAGTGTTAATACCGCCAGAATGTGGTGGGAGGCTGGGGATAGATTAGATTAGATTAGATCATATTGAATGTCTTTTTCAGATCGAACAATAAATAGTTAAAAAAAATTAAATTTTTTGTAAGCTATAAAAAGTTTAAGGAAAAAGCTTAGGAATTTTTAAGAACTTTGACAAGGTCAAATTAAAATAAAAAAAAATAAAAATAAGGTAAAAAAACTGATTGAAATAAAAATAATTTTCAACTGAGAAATTCACCATTGCATTTATGCCACCGAAATTTTGCGATGCATGATGCACCCAAATATTATTTATAAAAATGGAGTCGATATAGATAATTTGGCTAAAAAGTATCCTAAATAAAAGAAACGTTTTATCATACGACCAAGTTGACATTTTTTTTTAATTTTAATGTAGATTTAAGTAATGACACGTGAATAATAATTAATTAATCTAATTCCGATCTCTAACGATTGTCCTTGAGATAATCATCTATTACACTCCTTCCCGGGTGGTTTGGTAAATCGATATAAACATTTCGATACCGTTCAGGTAGTTTAACTCCATATCTTCTTGGACGACCATTCCCTTCGTCATACATCTGCTTTTTTTGAACTGGTGGGCTCCATTCCGAAACAACATTGCTGTCCGATCTTCTGAATCTTGGATCCGGTTTAATCCTGTCTATAGACACTCTTGCTACTTTGTTGTTCATATTTTTAATTAGAACAGTTTTTCCTTGAATATCTTCAATCTTCCATCCTTCTTCCCAAAAAGGAGAGATTTTGTCTTTTGTAAAAACCCTCTTGTAAACGAGTTGGTCTTTTATATAATGTGTTTTATTGTGTTTGTTGCATGAGTCGAAGTATGATTTTTGAATATAGGATGAGTATGTTGAGTTAGCTTCAATATCATCCCAGATTGAAGTTAGATTCGTATTAATTCCAATAAAATTGTCGATATCATATACAAGTTGGCGGTCTCTTTTTATAAGAAAGTTAGGCGGTTCTCTGTCAAATAGTGCCTTAAATGGCTGTATTTTCGTTGATGAATGGCAAGTTGTATTGTAACTGTAGGTCACTATAGGAAGAAGCTTTGGCCATTGAGTATTCGAACCGATCTTCCTTAATAAGTTTATAATGGATCGATTTGTTCTTTCACAAGCTCCATTCCCTTGTGGATGATAGCTGGTAGTTCTTGATTTTTCTATCCCAAATGATTGACACATACTTTTGAAAATAAAACTTTCGAAGTTACGGCCCTGATCTGAGTGGATTCGCTTTGGAGTTCCATATGCGCAAAATACTTTCATTAACTTAGACACAATTGTTTTAGACTCTTGATTTTTTAACGGTATAGCCACCAACCATTTTGTAAATAAATCTTGTATCGTCAAAATGTATCTAAACTCTCCACAAGGGGGTAGTTCGAGGATGTCAATACCTAGCGTTTCCCAAGGCTTTCCACAACTAAAAGTTTCAAGAGGCCATTTAATTAATTTGCTGCTTGCCTCCTGGCACTTTACGCATTCGGTACAATGCTTAGCAGCGTCCGTGTACATTCCAGGACAGTAGCCCATATCTTTTAATTTGTCGATAGTCTTTTCTAAAGAGTGATGTCCTCCAAGAAGTCCGTCGTGCGAATATAGTAAAAACTTTTTTCTGATGTCTTTTGGAACAATGATAAAGTTCTTTACCGGATCAGAATATTTTGGAGTGTATTTCCTGTAAAGTATACCATTTTCAATCCGTAATTGGTGTTTGATTAACCAAAATCTGCCGATTTCTCCTGTCCGAGTTCCTGTCGGTTCCCATGAGTTATTTCTGACATTTTTAATAATTTGTTTGATTATTGGATCGCTGTTTTGGTGTGTCTTGATCTCTTCTAGGCCAATTACTGGTTCAAGCTCTGTTAACATTGAAATTCTGGATAAGGCATCAGCATTAGAATTCAATACACCTTTTTTGTATTGAACATCGAAATCATATTCGAGTAATTTTATCAACCATCTTCCAATACGGCCATTTCTAGACTTATTATTCAGGAGCCATTTTAGGGGTTCGTGATCTGAATAAACGGTAAACTGCTTTCCGAGAAGATACTGTCTGAATTGTTTCAAAGCATTTACAATTGATAAGCATTCTAGTTCATAAGTGCTGAAATTTTTTTCTGCGGCATTTAAAACCCGACTAGTATATGATATTACCTTTCCTTCTTGTTCCAATACAGCACCAATAGCGAAGTTGCTAGCATCTGTATGAACTTCAAACTTCTTTTTCACATCTGGATATGAAAGTACAGGTTCTGATATAAGAGCATTTTTTAAATCTTCGAAAGATATTTGACACTCTTTTGTCCATTTGAATTCTGTTTTTGAGTTGGATAATTGATGTAATGGGTAGGCAATTTGCGAAAAATTATTTATAAATCTTCGATAGTACGATGCCAGTCCGATGAAAGATTTAAGTTCTTTGATAGATTTAGGAATCGGGAAATTTTTGATTGTTTTAATCTTATTTTCATCAGTGAACATCCCTTTCGACGAAAAAACATGTCCTAGATAGCGTACTCGATCAACTCCTATTTGAGATTTCAGAGAATTGATAGTAAAACCAGCTTCAGAAAGGCGATGGAAAACTTCTTCTAAATGCTTTTTGTGCTCCTGATGGTTACTACTAAAAATAATGATATCGTCTAAGTAGACCAAAACATAAGAAAGATTGAAAAACAAATGGTTCATCAATTTTTGAAAAGTTCCAGGAGCTCCCGTAAGGCCAAACGGCATAACGTTAAACTCAAATAAGCCGTATTCGTTTCCAAAACTAAATCCAGTTTTATGCTTATCGTCTTCTGCCACAGGGACTTGCCAGTATCCGCATTTTAAATCAATAACACTAAATACGGATTTTCCTTGTAATCTATTTTGCACGTCTGTAACTAATGGCAATGGGTACGATATTTTCGTTGTTATTTTATTAAGCGCTGTGTAATCAACACAGATTCGTAAGTCACCGTTCTTCTTAGGAACAACAACGATTGGTGCACTGAAGGAACTTTGGCTTGGTCGTATGATACCATTTTCAAGGAGAGTATTTATTTGATTCTCAATATCTTTTTTGTAGTGAAGAGGTAGGGGTCTTGGTGGGATTTTGCAAAAGATATTTGGAATTGTCTCAATTCTATGACAGATGCCACTAATAACACGAGGTTTGGTGGAAAAAAGATTCTTGAATCGCTTTAGAATAGATGTATAATAATTATCACATTTAGGGTAAATAAATTCCACAACATTATACTGCGGTATATTAGAAACGTCCTCCACCTCTTGATGTATATTGTTACATATGACTATATTTGCATTATTTACGTTATCTTTCTTTAAATGACTAAAATTAATTGTGACTTCAAATAATTTCATGAAATTCAGACCCAGAATAAAATCACGTATCAAATTTTCCACAACAAAAAAATTGATTGGAAATTTTTTAAGATTATATTTAACGTTTAATTCTATTACTCCGTGGCACTTCATTTTTTCTCCTTGTGCACTCTTGAGAACTGATTCGCATCTAAGAATAGAAGAATTTGTAAATAATCGATTATAAGTTGTAAGAGAAATGAGTGAGGCTGTAGATCCGGTATCTAAAATGCCGCAACACTCATTTCCATTTGCAATAAAAGTAGCTACTAATAGATCATTACTTTTATTATTTAAGAAGGTATTAAGAATAAAATTACCTTTAGGCTTTTTTTCAGGATGTAGTTTCCAACACTCTTCGGCAACATGACCCAGTTTCTTGCAGAAAATGCATTTGGCACGTCCCCCAAAACTCGTTCCAATTCTTCTTGTGTTGGCCACAAAATTAACTTCGCTAGAGGAGGGATCCTCAATTTTACTTAGTTTAACTTCCAGCGCAGTCAGTTTCTCGATAATCGTTTCCAAAATATTATTTTGTTTTTGAGGCTCCACTATTGAGCAGGTTTGATGAGTATAAACTTGGCGAGCTGAAACTAGCTGATGGAACCGCTTCACGACCGTTTCCAAAGTGTGAGGTTGGGATTCAGAGGCAATTTTTTCAGCTAACTCTGGTTCGATTCCTCCAAGGAATTTATCGACGCAAAGAACTTCTTTTTCCAATGCAGAAAAAGATTCGTAAGAGTAACTGATTAATTCGCGAACTTTATTGGCGAACTCGTTAACATCTTCTAGGGCACTCATTTTGAGAGAGCTAAGACGCGCCTTGGCAACCGAGGGGTCCATTGAAAAACGAGACGAGAACAACTCAAAAATTTTTTGTAATTTTTCAGGCTTATCTACTAAAGAGCAGTAAAATTCTAGTGCCTGTCCTTCCAAAAATACTGGAAAGGTCTTGATTTGTTCATCTTCACTCATGGCGCAAGCTTGCGTTGTAATAACAAACTTCGACTTCCAGATATTCCAATTCGTTTTCCCATCGAATGGCTTAATATTTGATAACAAATTTTGATTTAAAACCATTAGGCGCTACCAATGTAGATTTAAGTAATGACACGTGAATAATAATTAATTAATCTAATTCCGATCTCTAACGATTGTCCTTGAGATAATCATCTATTACATTAATTTGCTTGATAACATAGCACTTTTGACCGAATGCTTACTGGATCATGATTTCAACTTAAAAATTATTATTCCTAAAAAAAGGTTTTTTATTAGGAAACTTAGCTTAATTACCCATTTACCATTACGATTAAATTATATCCACTGGATTGAAGACCTCCTTACTGTCTTCTTAGGAATACAAGAAACTAAAATAATTGGAATCGATATTGGATGTGGGTCCGTGTGCATATATCCACTGCTTTTAAGACGATTGCATCCGGATTGGTTTTTTTACGCAACTGATATAAATAAAGAAAGTATAGAAAATTGTAGAAAAATATTAGAAGAAAACAATGAAAGTTCAAATATTTCATTAATTGTATCGAATTCTCAGAATATCATCACGGATGTTTGTCGAAAAGTTTGTTCTAACAATGGCTCAATTATTAAATTGTATTTTCGATCTTATAAAAAGAGGTTTTACAATGTGCAATCCTCCATTTTTCTCATCGGATTCGTCCTTTAGCTTTGAACAAAGTAATTGTAATCCATCATATTATTCGGCTATTGAGAGGTAAATTTGATATTTTACACCAGAGAAACACAAAATGGAGAAGTAGAGTTTGTTAAAAAGATGATTATTGAGAGTGTTAACTTGGAAGCTGAAGTTAATTGCACAATTATTTGGTTTACCACAATGATAGGATGTAAGTCCTCCTTATCTCCTATTATCGATACAATAATATCTTATATTCCTCGAATTCAGTCGTTTCGCTACACAAGTTTTATTCAAGGTAAAAAAACCAGATGGTATGTGGCTTGGTCCTTTGTTGCTGATCCTAAAAGCTCTTCTTCTTCTCATGTTACTTGTTTGACCAAATTTATCAGTTTTAATTTTTATTTGAGCTTTAGCTTGCAACTTTAATCAATTTGTATCCTTCCTTTATTCTCATGTACAAAAATTCTCACAAGATTCACAATGCGAGATACATAATTCTATTGCATTCATCAAAGGAACTGTAGATATCAGTACCCCAAAGTGGAGTCGAAGTTTCCGCAGGTCTTCCTCAAAAACGATTACAAGTTCCAATTTTGTTCCGTTCGAAATCAAGTTAGGCATGCATAAAAAATTTGATTTGATTGAACTCCACCATATTTTTGTATTTATACCCAAAAACTATAACAACATAAAATCTCGAACAGTATTTCAGGCCTTCATTAATAATATAATACATTTTGTGAGAACGTTTTAACCACATATTAGTATGTTTATTTACATTTTTAAAATCCTCAAATAATTTCTTTCCTTATCATAATTTATCAATACAAATATTCAAAAAGCTTTAATGTTCGATTTTCTTTTGATGTAAAAATTAAAGTCAAATTTTCACTCCCCCTTTTATCAAGAAAACCCCCTTTTAAGCGTCCCTCTTGAATTATTTTTCAGGAAAACTTGTAAAAAATTTTATTATTAATAATTTTTTCACAACTCATAACAGTACCCTTCAAAAATAAACACATATTAATTTACGATTTTTCTGTTGATAACTAACTATTATTAGTATCCACGGAGAGTATTTAATGGTCAAATAGCAAAAATATTTAGGAACTAAACAGGATAAAAGTCCTTTCTGAGTTATCAAAGAATCAAAAGGTGCATAATCGACTTACAGAATAGATTTCCGACCCCATCGTAATTATTCTGTGTGAGAAGGAATAATTCAGGAAGTTAGTGTAGATTAAATCTCATAATCATTTTTTTTGTTACAATTATCCATTATTATTATCTTCATTTAATATTTTTTCAATTAATGACTCCTGAAAATATTGTCAACATGTCTAAAATTGCTGCCGAACAGTTAAATTCTCTTTTTTTGACAGTTCATCCAAAGGTCTGGTTTATTCAATCTTAGTTCTTATTTCACGCTGGTGGAATCATTCACTTTGGCACAATATATCACTACTTAATAGGAGTACATAACAAAGAAATTGTTGGCTATTTACTCGAAGTAATTAGCAACCCACTGAGTGACAACAGGTATGATTCTCTTTAAGTCAAACCTTCTTCAGGCTTTCGAACTTAATCGAAAAGCTCGTGTTTGTAAGCTCTTAGATATGCCCACTTAGTGATAGAAAACACCAACATTCCTCTCAAAAAGAGGAGCACTTCCCCACAGCCACACTTCCTGCATGCTTTTTAAAGAATTTTTTTTCGTATTTCTTCTTAATTCTTCGATTACAACTGGCTTATGAAAATTTCAAAGACCTAAACAAACTAATCAAAATAACGGGTGCTGCAAGGGTGGCCAAACGAGATCAAATTGATCGATAAGTAATGAAACCAGCTCTTCCTCCTTACAAATATATAGTAGAACCAATATCAAAACCTTGAAAAGGTTTTGGTTTCAATCGATCTAAAAATGAAAATAAAAATAAAAAATTTCAAAAACCCTATTCATCTATTTCACAAAATCTTAATACTCAGCTAAACTTAACTGTACTTGTGGTTGTACTTAAAAATCATTGCTTTACGCATGTGATAAATTAGTCTGAGGTCAATTTTTATTTGAAATTTATACAGAAGTAATAGTTAAACTAGTTTTGAGTTTAAAATTTAAAAACAAGCAAAATTTTTTGATTATCAACTGCACATAGCATATCTAATTCAACTTATGGTGTTATATCTCTTACATTGAGACAAGTAAATCAATAATTTTACGGGAAATTTATGATTGCAGATGTTTTCGATCGTTACTTGGAGCCAATTTTTCGTGGACATACTTGAATGAAACTTTTCAATTCATAAAGTTTTGATATCATAAAATGTAACCATAATGCAGAAAGTAAACAAGCAATTTTAAACATTTTTTTGCTTACAGTGGATTATTTTCATAAAACAATGGAAAAAATTTCTAAAAATTTTAGTTCCTAATTTATCTTTCTTAATTCTCAACATAGAGTCACACACAATATTTTTACAAATGACCCACCTATTTATTCAAGACTTATAAACTTTTCTCTTAAAATATTGCAAATAATTGTCTGAATTTTTGAAATTAAAAGTACTATGATTTCTCAGATAATCTACAGTTAATGGGCGTCTCCATTAGATTTACTTTGTAACAAAATGGAAGTTGGAGATCATTTTCAGATAGCCCATGTCTAAATACTTTGACAATCATAGACAGATATCCATTGCCTTTTGTCCACGGTTTTTTAAATCAACTCGAAAATTCTACAATCTTCTCAAAGATTGATCATGTACCAAGTTATCATCAGATTCCTATCAGACAAGAAGATATTTAAAAGACAGGAGTTATCACCCCATTTGGCCTTTTTGAATACTTCAAAATGCCACTAGGGTTTAGAAAAGCAGAAAAAAATTCGAATATCGGATGGATGTTGTTTGTCGTAACCTATATTTCACCTTTGTATATTCATACCATTTACTATTTTTTAGACAGTCTCTAGAGCAACATTAACACTTTGAAAAATTTTTTTTCGTCTTTAAAATTCGGTTTGATCATCAACAAATATAAATTCGAGTTCGGCAATGATTCGATAACTTGATTTTGGTATTTTATGACTCAGAAAGGAATTAAACCTTTACCGCAAAAAGTAAAGTGATTTTATTTTTCCAAGACCTTGGAGTTCAAATAAAAAAAGAATTTTTGAGGGGGTAAATTTTTACATATTATTCTCCCAACAACAGACAAGTTAATGTAACCATTATATCAAATGCTCAATAAAGTTAATACGATGGTATCCTGGTTGTTCACTTCAAACTAGTGTTTTGAAGCGACAAGAGAATCCTGAACGATACTACATTGATTGATTTTCCTCATAAAAATGCAAAATTATCATTAACTTTGATGCCTCTAATCCTGGTTTTGTTTATGTATAAGAACAATGTATTTACGAGGTCTGAAGAACTCTTGAGTTTTTCAGCCTTAAATTATGTAAACTTGAGCTAAACCTTAGTTCTTTCTACAAAGTACTTGCCTTGTATCGATCAAATAAACACAAAAGAAATTGTCTTAAAGGCCCAGAATTTAAGGATTTATCGAATCACTAGTTACTCTGCTTTGCCTTATCAAAAACTTCCGATATGCACACAGCGAGACAGAAAATGCATTTATCATTTATATCGATTTTCACTGAAAGCATAAAATAAATGTGAAAAAAGAAAATTTAGTAGCATATGGTCTGTCTTGAGTTCCAATTTTTACAATCGATAATGAATAAATCGCATTAACTCAAGTGCATGATGAAGAAATTTTGGCAATCAGGTGTACTCATTCGTTTTTATCTTTATTAGTTATACCATTTGACTCCATAGAAAAAAACACTTTCTGTCATCTATCACATGGAAAACCATAATTATACCTCTAAATTAGCAAAAAATAATTTTCAACTCTCTCCATGGTCTATCACATCTAGACGTTAGAGGTACAAGAGTGATAATTTCATCAAAGTTTTGTGGCCGAACCTTAAAAAATGATGCATTGTTAAAAGCATTGTACACTTTGAGAAAGTTCTCGATTCAATATCACATAAAAGCTCTAGAAGCCAAATTTTAGCATTAAAACTTGGTTAATGTTTTATATTACCACTTTCAAACAGCTTCTGGAACACTCTAACGGTGATAGATCTTATTACCTGTCAATCTGATGTAATCTCTTGGTCGTATAGGTCCTCCTAGAGTTTTGCTTCAGCTCTAATCGATACATCTATTTTTCCATTTAGGATTTATTATCATTTGTTTTCATATAGAAGTATTTCATTACCTTAAGGATTTTTTCGATAACTTTCTCGTTCACTTGGATTTCAATTTTTTCAAAAGACGCTCTACCATTCTCTACTCAGTGGTTTAGTTCAAAATTTTCACAAACAGCTTTAATCAAGGTTTAGTGATGAAACTACTCAGATTAACCTCAGTGGGCAATACTAGGAATTAGAACGAAAATTCACGATATTATGAAATGTTATTCAGCTAAACACGTTTCATTATCGATAACCACCACAAGTGAATTTTTGGTGTATTTTCGCCTCTTAAATTTTCATAAATCCCTCTTGGTAAATTAAGAAAAAATTTGAATTGTCTCACTTCAGCCCAATTTAAAAAACATGAAATGCAATGAACGTAAGATTTCAGAATATTTGAATACCTGTAATTTCGTGTTCCTTGGAAGGACAAAAAATTCTTTGATGTAGAGGCCCTACATTGGACGATTTAAGTCAATAAAAACGATCCAAAAACATCCAATGTTATTATGAGTGGAATGATTTAAAAAGTACTAATAGATTGACTAACTCTGCACATGTTGACGAATTCAACATAGATTTTCTTTTACTTTCCAAACAAGAAAATTCCCCATCCCACTTTAAGGACCAAATGACAAGTACTGTGTTTTTACTCTAGTGACCATGCTTAGATTATTGCTAACCATTATTATTATCGTTATTTAACCATTCGCTTCACTCAGAGTGTTTAAACCTTAACATATAAAAATCAACTGCACAAAACTATCATTTTTTTATATATTTAATTATTTATTTATTTTGATATATCTTGCATACATGCAAAGAGTCAATAAAAGTATTCTTTTTAAACTATATTTTATTGGGCCAAAATATCATTGCGGTAGATCATCTGCAGCTCCTTAAAAATAATGTCTTTAAATACTTCATGAGACATTATAAAAGTATCCTGAAAATAAAATTAAACCAATAACCCCCAAATGAAATTAAAAAATAATGAGAGCAATGAGGTTTGATTTTTATCTCAAAAATTTTTAAAAAAGTTACATAAAATTGCAATTGACATTAATTTCTAAATTTCATCAAGTATTGAGAAACTATAACGATGTCTGTAAAAAGTCTTAAAAGATGAATTTGTTGAATAAAAACTTAAGTGGATTATGAAAATAAAATGAACTTTTAGAACCATGCAAACAGAATTAAAGAGTCAACCTCACTATCTCGCTAAATTCCACTCTCCCTTGGATTCATTCGAGAAAGGTAAACAGGCTGTATTGGTCACAGTAGTTCGGCTCTTTGTAATCGCTAAATTATTTTCTCTGAGTCCACATCATAATACAGGGAGAACGTTGATACCTTAATTTGGATATTATTTTTTCCACGAAATATGAACTTTGTTTTGGAATTCCAGACCGAAACCCTTAGTTTTTAATCTTGTGATTTTATCTAATGGCTGGGCTTAAAATAATCATGTGGGATTAAATACAGGAGAAGATAAGGGTCAGCAGTGAGCATGGAGAAGTTTTGTTGTTCATATAGTTCGATAAATTGAATGTTGATATTAACAAATTTAATTTCGGAGAGTATCAATTTAAGCTTTTCTAAATCAAAAGTAGAATCTTCTTATGTTCAGTATTTTTCTTAAGATTCATGAAAGCAGAAATTAAACGATATTTTTCAAAAAAAAATGCTACCAATTTGTGAAACCTGTGACAAAGTAATAAAAAATATTTGTTGAGGGCAGAAGTTGGTGAATAGACTTAAAAGGCAAAATATGTTGGGTAAATTTTGACCGATCAACTATCAACAATTAAACTCGATTCATGTAGGTACTATTCCAAAACAGAATTTTAAATTTATTATTTTCATTCTTAAAAAAATTTTAAAGTTTATAAAATAATCCAAACTATTAGAGTGACTGAATATCCGTATTGATAATGTTGCCGCCCTTTCAACTTACGATTCCAATAATTTTCCGTATCATATTACAAAATAATTCCTCCTCAATTATCGATATAATGATGTTTTATGAAATCACAGCTGTCATTAAATGATGAAGAGTGGTATAAAGTTAGGCAACTAAGTAACACAAAATTCTAACAAATAATATAGTCTAGTCACACTGGATAACTTTGGGTCAATTCACATTCTCAAGTTTGGAAATGGTTTTACCATGTAACTACAATAGCTGGTACGAAAGGTCTTGAAAATTCGAAATTTTATTTTTCATTATGCAAACGTTAGACTTGTCTAGAACTACATTACTGACTATGTTTATTTTTTATGCTATTCTCTTTCATCGAATTACCTGGCATCCAAGCCTGGTACGTGAATTCAATTTTTGTATCGTTGATATGCTATCTTAAAAATTCCCTCGAAATATTTCGAGTAACATGAAATTAACATTGCACCTCAACTTACAAAAAAGTCGATAAAATTAATAAAAATTGAAAATGGATATTAATAAAATAGCACGAATAAACGAATATGAACGCTATTCTATGGATAGCAAGTTATTCTACATGAAAATTGTAACAATTTTAAACGCTTGATAAAGAATATTTGAAGCAATGGAAGGTTATCCTTCATCGTAATTGAAGAAATTATTTCGAAGAATTCAACCGGATTTTTCAATAAATTGGAAAAATAGTAATATTTATATTAAATATCAAATTTATGAATGTACACTATTAAGTACATTTATTCATGAGCTAAAACTTATACTTTAATTTAAGACTGTCAAAAGCATGTTGAAGGAGATAGTCAAAAGCTCATTGAAAAAAGTGCTGTTTACAAAAATTTAAATGTTTATTCCTGATGTAGAATTTTTCCAGTAAAAAGAGCAGAATCGAGAATGCACAATATCGGAGCATTTGAGGTTATAAAAAGTAGCAAAAAATAAATAGGGATGTAAGACATCTTTCGAAACATTCTTAGAATGCTAATGAAAGAAATATAAACAAAGAATGTCAAAGCAACTTATATTCATAGAGGTACCAAAATCAGGAAAAGATTATAAGAATTAAAGTAAAAACTCCCTCTTTTTCTTAGATTGAAATGCAGAGTTAAAGTTAAAACTGTTTTTTATTCATCACTATGACTAACACGCTTTTAAGTAAAATAAAAAAAGTATTTTCATTCTCTTGTATTCATAGTCAACGAAAGGAACTGGAAATGATTATTTGAAGACTAATTCCTGAAGTATTTTTTTCTAGAGTTGTAGGATATTTTTTAAAAGTAGATCTTTTTCTTGAATCTTCTAATTGACAAAATGTGAAAACAACCTCTATAATTAAGATCTTCATTAAATTAAATTTTTTTTTTCAAAACCATTTTATTCCTTCAACCATTCCATCAATGTTTTCTTTCGAATAAACAGGCCAAGAATCTTCAGTCACCTTCTTTTAAGTAACATCGTTAAGAGATTATACCTTAGAAGAAGCAATTCGAGTTTTTTACAAGATTTTTACTTTTTGATTTATGTCAAGTATTTACATATCGCCAAGGAAGTCATAAGATGTGGACCATGGTTTCCATCCTGATAATTATTGTTTAAGCCAAGTAATTGTTTTTTATGAATTTGAAAGTGAGCAAATAATTAAATACTTCAAAAAAAATAAAAATCACAAATATCTCTGATTAGTGACTAAATAGCCAAAGGATTGTGACATAAAATCTTGAGATTTTAAATATCAACGGTAAAGATAATCAAAGAGGAAGAAAGGTAATAATTAAAAATTAAAAATTAAAAAAATTAAAAAAAATAAACAGAAGCCTCATTTTTTTATTGAACTCAATTTACATTTCGATATAAAATGCCCAAATATCAAAAAAATTTTAAAGATTGAATAGATAGAATAGAAATAAGTTTCTTCCACGTCGTGAACCATATTTCCCAAAATGAAACATTTGATTGAGGTAGCGATCACTCTTTTAGTAAAAAAATAACTATTGTACCATCAAATACTCATTTCGTAGACAGAATTAACTTTCCCCAGCAAAATACTTATGACAAAAAATTCATAACATAAAATCGTATTAATTACGATATTGGTGACAGATCGACTTGTATAACGATGATAAAAGTCTTTCGCATTATGTTTGATATTCTTTATTTTTTTCATTTTAGTAAATACTAAAATAAGAACTAATTAAAACTTATTTTTTTCCTCAAATCTAAGGAATGGAAATAAAAAACATGATAGTTTTCAGACAAAATCCAAATATAAAAGGGACATTAGAAATTAGGGTAAGTAACAAAAATAAAATATATCTACATAATAATTGAATCTTGAATTTTTAAACCACACCAAATTAATCTTCACATGGATTAGTCCAACTAAGAAAAAAAATATACAAATTATTTTTCACAACCAACTGGGATAATAACCCAACCACTTACTGAGGTTGGTTTTTAAATCATTCTTAAAACGTAGTTTTAATCTTTGCATTTTTATTTTTTCATTTAATTCTTTTCTCATTTTTTTCCTTTCTGTTCATTTTTTTTTAAATAGTTATTTTTGTGAACGATACGCAACATACCTCTCTTTAAGAGATTTCCATCCGCATAACTGCTTCTGGACATACACAGATGGGGGGTTCGATTTCATATCCCACTCTGATTTCCCAAAACTTTTTAACAGTGTCAAATTTATTGTTAAATTTAGTTTTTTTTTATCGATTTCTCTTAGATTTAAAATTCAAAATCAAGTTTTTATTTTGATTTAGCGCATAAAAACTCACACTTAACGGATAATGTCATATATTTTATAAAGAGGGATATCTACATTTTTTCAAAAATTTGCAAGAAAATATGATGTTTGCAAAAGGTTTTTAAGTATATTAGCGTTGAAAAAATATAACATAAATATCTATTTCTTTCAACTATGCAGACCTCGACCTTATTTAAAATGTAGCGACTGAAAAGCATTAAGTTAAATTTATAAAAGATTTCTTTTGGTCTCTAAACTTTAAATTTTTCAAGTTTTAGGTTTTTGTTGAATACAAAAGTTTCTTAAATAAACAAAAAACAAGGGTAATTAAGGTATTAATTAAGTTACTTGGTGAGTGGATGGCAAAGATTTTTTTTACCCTTCATCAAAAGTGGTGAAGATTTAGGTCATATAATGATATATACGATTGTAAAAGCTAATTGTTAGCTGATGATTAGTCTTTGGTAAAAGTTTCAATGAGAAGAGTATTCTAAAACGATAACTTGATGTTTGATAAATTTGATTTTAAAAAGGCATAGCTTCTTGATGAAATTTTAAATATTTATCATCGAAACTGCCATTAAAGCAAATGAAAGATCATTTTAATAAATTATTTTGAAGAGAAAATGTTAAATTAAAATTTTTAAATAAATTCATAACAAGATTACTCAAAAAAATAAAAATAATTTAAATACAATAATCAATCATGAAAATATAATACGAACAGGTAGACGATCAAGGAAGCCAATGGGAACACAGATGCGATAAAAAGTAGCGACAGAACAAAATAAATTTTACTTTTTATTGAAACTAGATTTAAAAAAATATTATTACCCCAGTCATATTCACGACAAGGAGGAAAACAACGGCGAGGAACAACTAATGAGGCATTCGTAATGAGGATTTGATCATTATCTTCCTTCGCTTCATTAAGAGTTAATTCCTTGGAAAATTTATTATATTTTTCATCGTAACCTTTTATTCCATACCAAAGCTGAGGATAAAGATTACAAGATTGATCGCTGTATGAGTCTCGTTTATTTGGATTATTATTAAGTATTTCAGCATATTCAATGTGGTCAAATAATGTTTTCTTAAGCTCTTCTCTTCTAAAATCGTTTTCCATTGAGTTCACACTGTCCAGGCCAAATAATATCAAAGTTTCATCACCTTTCAAATAAAAATTGAATGAAAAAGAAATGATTGAATATTGTTACATGCATCTTCTACTTGAATCACACCACAGATTACCAATAAACATAAATTTATTTTTTAGGGCTTAAAAGTTAAAGAAAAAGTATAATGATAATTTTATAGTTCTTTGATTTAAAACTTTTTCGTAGAGTATTATAAACTTAAGAATCTTAAAAGATTGAATTAAAAAGTGACACACTTTCTACAACGAATGAATTGCATTGAAACACTTTTTAATTGATTTTTGAAAGCATCGGCAATTTTTTCTTTGACATCCCTTTATCTGTATTAATCGATTTGTTTCTATCGGAGATGGGAAAAAAATTAAAAAAAAAATTCATTACTTTAACATGTTAAATAATAAGTCAATAAGTATTTTTATTAAAGGAGGATGTTTAGTTTATTCGATAAATTAGTCTACGTTACATGGATAAAATTAGACTTTAATGATGATAAAATACATCCTTCATTCTTTTCATATTCAATCTGCTAACTCCTCTATTTAGCATTATTTTGATATCTTTTTCACTCGTTGAAACACGGTAACAGATTCCAATTCATAAAAATGTATTTTACTCCAAATAAACCCTCCATTCTAAAATGGCGTTTTACAAACAGCTAATTTTTGGACATGATTTTTTAATTTTTTAAATATCAAAGATATAGATTAGTAAATTAAGTTTTTTAGAAATAAAAATTCAATTTCAATCATTATATTTGATCTAATAAATGTGATCATGGTTGTAAACTAGATTACAAGAAGCATTAATATTTTACCTTCCACGAAGTAAGATAATCCTAAGGCTCTAATACACGGGTCTCAAACACATCGCTCGCGACGCCTTTTAATTTTTATAAAAATTTACACTACATTTTTATATTGTTCTATTGTCGGTGTTTCAACCACTGAAAAAGAGCCATCTTAACCAGGAGAAAATCTTACCTAATTTTTTATTCGTTGTCTTTCTATTGATTTTCGTGTACCATTCAAAGCGGACATACAGTTAATTATCGTTCGCTATTGAATGCATTGTATAACTTTGATTTAACAATATTTATAAAAAAAGTGTCGATCTCTTCTGTTTCGAAAAAAATCAAACTTCCAGATAAAAAGAGAGTTTATCAAGCCAGATGGGAGGATTTATATTTTGTGACTGAAGTCAGCGATAAATTCAATGTCTCGTTTTAGCAAACGATAGCGGCTCCAAAGGATTTCGATGTCCGTCGAAACTACGAAATAATGCACCTTATGATATATAACGCGTACACCGGCAAAGACAGAGAGGATAAAGTTATTCAACTTAAATCAACATCATACAAACAAAGAATTTTCTTCACCAAAATTAACTAGTCCAAGGAAGATTCTATGAGAGCAAGTTTTGATTAAGTGAGATAATAGCAAAGTTATCAGGACCCTTTACAAAGGGTTCATTCAGAAGAGAATGTCTTTTAACTGCAAGTGACATTTTATGTCCGAACCACAAAAAACTGTTTTAAGGCATAAGCTTGTCACCCAATGTAGTAGCCAGCAGGATTACAGACTTAGCAACAGATGTGGACAAGCAACTAACTTAAACGACTACGGACGTTAAAGCATTTTCAATTGCTATCGACGAGAGAAGAGATTTGTCAGATACTGCACAATGTGCTGTATTTATCAAAGGTGTGGACCGCAATTTAAATGTGACTGAAGGATTTCTGGAACTGTTAACATTAAAGGAACTTAAACTTGACTTGATTTATTTCAACCTCGGAAAAAATGCATTGCAAAATATAACTTGCCGTGGGATAAACATGTATCTTTGGTCACAGATGGGACACCGACAGTGTGTTTGAAAAATGTCGGTTTTGTTGGATTGGGTGAAAAACAAATTAAATAGCCTTAAAACACCAGGAATTAATTTAACAAGTAAGCACTGCATTTTGCATCAAGAATCCCTTTGTAGTAGAACCCTACAGATAAAATATCTAATGATTGTAGTTATTAAAACAGTAAACTAGATACGTTCTTTGGGCTAAATTACAGTAAGTTCACGTATTTCTTGCAGATATGGAATCTGATTATGGTGAACTTATTTATCTCACTGAAATAAGATGGCTAAGTAGTGGAATTTTTTTGAGGCGTTTAAGCTTTTAGACATGAAATCGCTTCATTCATGACAATCGAAAATAAAACAGTTCCTTTACAGTTTGATTCAACATTTCGATACCACCCTGATTTTCGAAGTGATATTTCGGATCCCTTTAATACAGTGAATATAAAGCCTTGAGATAAACAACAGATTATTACTCAGATGTACGACAGTGTGTAATCCTTTAGAGTTAAACTACTTTAATTAATGAAGCAATTTGGAGAGAAAAATTTTCTTATTTCTCAACTCAAAATTCCTGAGGAAAAGTTGAACTCAAATAATTGAAAGAATATGCAAATTTGATATCTGAATTACTTCAACGGTTTGATATGCGTTTTACAGACTTAAAGTTACTCTTACAACACTTTCAAGCTTTTTCGACACATTTGCTGTAGAAATTGATGCTGTTGCAAAGAAATTGCAAATGAAGTTGAAGGAAATTCAGTGTGATACTATTTTAAAGCAGAAATATGTCGAAGTAGGGATTCCTTTATTCGATACGTTTTTTCAAGAGAAAGATTTCTAAGGCTATTGTCTGCTACAGCAAGGATTACTGCATTGTTTAGCAGTACATTCGCATATGAACAAATTTTCCCAAACATGAAAGTTTACAAGTGTGTCTTGAGGTCACAGCCCACAAATGAACATTTGCAGGGAACAATAATATTTGTTTCTTTTCATAAAATCAAGCCTAATACTGATGCCTTTTTTGACTCAAAACTCACCAAGATTAACAGTCAGTGAAGAAAGGGATTTAAACCTAAGTTAAGCTAATACAGATACTCTAAATACGAGACTTAAATTGACGATATTACATTTGTAATTGATGAATATTAAAAAAAATTTTTAAACAAGATGTTCTTATTATGTTGTATTGTTTATTGACTTTTAATAATTTTATCCAAGATCTAGTTATGGAGCTCTCGATTTACTTTATAAGTCATCACTTGGCCTTCGGAGTAGTTTGAGATTGAGACGCCTGACATCGGTTATAAAAATCAATTAAGATATTTATGTTATGCCTAAATCGTGATATCGTAGGTCTTATATCCGATATGAATTCACTCAGATCAAACATGTACAGAAATTGAATTTACTGATCAATTTTGCCAAACAAATTTAACCATTTTACTATTTTTAATATTTTTTAAAGATATTTTCAAAAACGTTATGAATAAATAAAATTTATAAGATGAAGAATTTGAAAAATAAATCATTAAAGATTGTGATGATAATAAAATGCCTTTAATTACCCCCTTTGACTCTGCTCGATTGGATTTTGATAATTTTAATGCTAGAGATATTCATAAAATTTTTGTTAGATTAATTTCAAAATTTAAAAGAATGTTAAAGATATTCAACAAATCTCAATATAAAAATGATATTTTACAAGAAATTTAAAAGTAATACAACTATATAAAACTTGAACTTAACAATAAATACCCTGTCACGATCTAAGAGTTTATTTAAACCATTTCTTGATTAACGAAATTTAAAAATTGCATTCTTCGAGGACATATTTCTTGTGAGATTCCCGAAACAAAATTAAACGACCATTGAAGATTTTAAAATATTTTTATAGAAACGCTTAGTTCGAAGGAACTTTTTTCGTAAGGATACTAATCGCAAATTGATTTTAAGAGAATAAAATAATTAATGTTTTATACTGGAAACAATGCTAAAGAAATATTTAATAAAACTATGCGCTTAAAAATTACTGAACGAATTCAATGGATTAATTTGATATCTAGAAGTTTTAGAATTGAAAAAGAAGCAGATTTCACCGGATCCTTCTCATCGTTAAGTTTAAAGATTATATTTAATTGTGACAGAGAAAACATTTCCAATACTTTTTTCACCAAACATTCAAATCAAAGACAAAATTAAGTGGTTATGATAACGTTTTAGATTTGGACGGTGTACTTCATGAATAAAGTAGTGATACACCTCTTTAGAAATACTGCAGTGAAATAGTCAGAAAGAATAGGAACCAGAGAAATTTGAGTAATTTTGATTTAGTCAAATTTATTGATCATAATTGGTCAACAAGGAAACAGAATGAACGGTATGATTAATTATACCGGTGCTAAAATATAAAAAAATCAAAATGCATAGAACCTGAAAGGACATAGTTATCCTAATAATAATTAATATAAAATATTCGTTTTAGCCTGTCTTCAACAGAACTTGACAGGAAACCCTTTCTTAAATAATATTGGGGTTTAAAAAAATAAAAAGATTAATCTACAAGTGTTTAAGAGATGTAATAATAAATTTTCGTGTTTTACTTTGATTAATTCTTCTTTTATTTCTTTTAACATTTACTTTTCTATTTTGTTTTTCCGCATGCAAACATGGAAAATCTATACAAATGATTAACAGTCTAGTAGGAGGGGATTAAATTGGAATACAAGGGTAAAGCCTGTTGATAAGCAGTACTGCTAGATAACTGATAGTTTTTGTAAAAATATATGTTATTGAAAACTGTGTCGACAAAGGTCTGAAAGTACCTCGTCCTCAGGACAAAACTCGAAATTTTCATTTATCAATTTTTAAAGGCGATTTACTGATATTGAAAATATATTTGTTAAACAAATATAAATATTTTATACATATTAAAGTAATTCTGTAGTTTTTCAGATCATTAATGGCTCAAAAAATGATTTGAAAAAATTACAGGAGAGTTTTTGATTCTAAGCTTTGATATCTTATAAAATGAGTTGTTTTACATTATTTTCCTTTTCCTTTATTACCTTCGCGATTTTACAAGTTGTTAGTACGATGTATCAAAAGATATAAATGATTTTTGTCTATTTTAATTAGAAATTCGAGATACTATTGCATTCTCATTTGTTTAGGATTTATCTTCGCAACAAAATCGAGTATAAGTTTGCGCTTGCTCCAACTAATGGTTAAAAGGATAAAATTAGTTGCATAAATGGCTTTATAAGGACATGTAAAATTTCATTTTTATAAAGAACAATCTTTTAGATTTAAAACAATAAAAGGAACTAAATGATGTTAAGATGAGTTCCATGATTAGCAAAAAATAAACTAAAAGTAGTCTTAGGCAAAATTTGGTAGTTTTGATGCAAAATCAACTAGCCTTACCCTCATGACTGAAATGCACGGGACAATAATTAGGGATTCTATTACGGAAAATTTCTGTATTTTAGACTCAGACCAAGTTAAAATGTAGAATTTTAAAATAGCTCATTTTGTCTTTCCCTTACTCCCATTCTATGAAAATAAGCCTTAAGGTTAATTATCTTACTTTTTTTCATTAAATAAGCGAATATTAGCTCTGACCTTAATATGACTTTCCTGACCTTGAACAGAAATTAGCGCCGGCACTCGTTAAATCTATACTAAGTATTTTTGTTAAATAGAGAATAAATATTGATAATAACAAAGAAAAAATAATATTCCCACACTTTTTGAAGTAAATTAACAAGCGTTTTAATGACCATCTTACGACATTCTAAGAGGATAGGTGAAACCCTGGCCTACGTATGCACAGAGCGCTTATATGTTAACAAATTGAATTTTTTTAAAATTTTAAAATTCTAAATCTTATTGACTTTACAACTTTATTTCTGATTCATAATAGAAGCAAAGTTTAAAATGAATGCTTATTTGTGATAAAATACCTATTTTCAAAAATAATCCATTTTCACATTATCATTGACGAATTCGATGGTAAAATTTTTAACTCAGCGTCTAATTTGATTAAACGCAGTACTCAAACTTGCGAAGACATTGCAAGACGAGAAGTAAATGTAGCTGGTTTAGACATGTAGAAACAGTTTATTTTAGACATGTAAAATAATAACATGAATTTTTTCTGCTTTCGGGTAAGTTAATTTTACAGTATTAAGAATCGCTATCGATCAGAATATAAGGACATTTCAAGTATATTAAAAAAGCATGAAATAGGTGACCTTAGTCTTTATGAAAATTTTGCCAATGAAAAGCCTGAAAATTACTATACCTTCTTTCAGGTCAATAAATTAGTAAAAATTTTCGAAGATGAAGTAGCTACGAGGAGACATTGTACCCAAATCATACTCCTATCAAGTAATCATTTTGTTAAATAGACCATGGAACTTTTTTTATCCAACCTTGTAATAAATAAAAATATTTTTAAAATATAACTTTAATTTTATTATTTTTAATAAAAAAAATCCATTTCTAAATAACTTCAAAAAATTATTTTACCAGTTCTCTGCTTTTGAAAAAAACATTATACCTCTCTATGGATGAAAATATCAATGCGCTAAAGAAAAATAATTAAAACTATTTTTTAATATACTAAATTTTTTTCTTGTCTTATGTGCCAAACTTTGGTGTGGATTTTTTGATTTTCAGACCATTCTGTGGTGACTAATTCTGATAGACATATTTTTCCCTAGATTTGATGAATGGATGTCTCTGATGTTGATCTAAAACTCAGAAATATAAAATTTGAGAAAAATTTTTAAGGTTTACAGATCAACTAAATTGCTAATCTCAATAATTAAAAAAATATCAATTTATAAGAGACAATAATTAACGCTTTCTAAATAGGCATTTCGAATCAATGGTTTGGATGTAAGAGAAATTTCTTATTTTGTAAGCAATTTTTTGAGTAATAACCAAAAATATCAGAAATGAGTGGTTGGTGTATGCTATTGATACCCAAAATAAAGATTAAGAACTAATAAAACACAATGCTTACTTATTACTAAAGGGAATTTTTGTGCAATTAATCTCTTATAGAAAAGAAAGAAAATAAAGAAATTGAGAAATTAAAGATTAATAAATTGATTTTTTTAACGAACAGCAAAAAAAAATAATTTAAATAATTTTTCAAAAAGTTAAGCAAACATATCTTTATGCTAAAAGTGAATTCAAAATACCGAAGGAAACAAGTTTTGGTCTTTTAAAAACCATAAACGATTTTCTCTCGGTCGGTTAAATTAAATATCGGAAGTACGACCTTCGATAATAACACTCTTTTAGTATCAACTCATAATCGGCAGTGACCTGCAGAAGAGTTCTGAATCACAATCTCTTACTTTTTTAATCATCAAAAATCATGCAATCCTGAGTGAAAAAAGTTTTATTGGACATGAAATTTGGTCCTGCATTATGAATTGAAAGTTTATAAAGTTAACCGATTTTAAAGAAAAAGAAAATGAATTAAAAATTAATAACTAAACATAAGTTATCAATACTCAGGTACTGAGAAACTTTTAAACTTATTTGTTAGTCGACATAACCGATGCACGTTAGTGCGCAATATCGGATTGATATATCCGAAATTCTGTCCACTCTCAAATAGGATCCTTAATTATTATAGATAATAAATAGCCTTCTTTTTTTTGATATAAATAGTTCTTTGATGCAATTCCTTATGTATTAGCAAGAAATGATACGTTAGAAGGACATTATAGTTTTCAGGTTAGATCATTGATAAAATTCAGCCTTTTCTTCTTCATAAATTTTTTAACGAACTGGTTTGTCTATATGACTAACTCAAGTGATGTTTACAATTAAATGCTTGGGGTCTGGGTAGTAAATGACTTCTATTTTTAACTAACGCTCTATCTCTTTTTAAAATTCGAAAGAATCCTTTGTGTGAGCAACGTTAAAATTTACATTATTTCTGTGAAGTGTTAAGTCAGGGATTTTTACAGGTTTGATAAAAATAATTTACTACTTATTTTAGTAATAATTCATCCTTTAAATTTTTACAATTTATTGAACAAGAGATTTTTAATTTATATTAAACTTATAAATATTGAATACTAATGTTAACACGAAGGGAAATATCTAATTAAGCGTTAACTTTGACAGAATAAAATAAAAACTTTTGAAAACATTTTCATTGATAGTTGCATTGGTATGAGTCTTGAATTCTTTATCGAAGTATTTCATGTGTGAGAAAGAGATACTATTATTTGTTGATGCTTTTTAATTGAAAAGCCAAACTAGAAAAAAGAGTTTTTAAATTAATTAATGAGGAAAATACATTTAAAAGTAATTTTCTATCGATTTTATCGAATTTGAAAAAGTTTTAAACTTTAAAAATTTTTTTAATGAAATAAAATTTGTGTAAGTGATAAAAAAAGACTACAAATGACCATAGTCGTGTAAAGCTCGATCGTTAATTATTAACGATATGAATACTAGACTCTGTATCAAATCATAAAATGGAAAAAATATGATAATTATTAAATAAAAGTTTTTTTTGCTAATTTGAAAAGTTGCCTTTAAAAAAGAGTTGAAAATTTGAGAATTCTACTAAAGAGATATATTCCATATTTTCTCATTTGCATACAATTTTAGCATTTTATTACACTATTTTTTCTTTAAACAGATTTTATTAGCTACCTAATCTAGACAATATTTCACGCTTAAAAGTATGATTTTCTTAAGTGAATCCAGTTTTGAAAATCACGGTTATGATATTTTTTACGTAAACAAATTTCAGTGTAATGTGCTAAAAAAAACTTCAGAAATTAGAATATTTCAGAGCGTTTCTTCTGCACCATGAATCTTTGTTTTTCTAATATCAGTAAAGCGTTTTTCTATATGAGGGTTCCCTAACGAGCAAATCGTGGTGGGAACCCCTAAAAAGTGAGTATCCTGAGTTTAAACTAGTTTGGCTCTGCAGATTCCCTTATCATGAAAAAACTTTCCCCTTTACTCAACCAGACTTGGGACAAGAAAAGACTCAGTAGTATTCCTTAAACTACTATAGAGGATGAATTCATTTTTTATTCAGGTCAGTTGATATAATATATTTAACGTAAATTATCCACACATTTAGAGTTATCAATTAGAATTTTTTAATTGGTAACAATTGTAACTTTACTTAGAAGATTGATTGGTGGAAAATATTATGTATAATTTGAAGGTAATTTAAAAAAAATTAAAATAAATTAATGGGATCCAATTAAACTATCAAAAATGAGGCAAAAAACTTTTCGAAGTACTCTCGATCAAAATCGAAAAATCTGAAAAGAGTTCTTTGTTTGATAACATATCTAAGTTGTTGTTTTTTAACATTTGAATCTCTTTTACTTGTGGATATTTTTACTTGCGATAAATATATATTGATAACTTTTGGTGGCCATTAATTAAATTTTGGAAAAATTTTTATGCATATCAAACCTGCTAGATGAATCCTTTAAATTAAGACATACAAAGATAGTCGAAGAGTCAGCGATAATTTTTATTCTTGAGGCATCTAAGCGTAATCAGATACAAAGAACGTGTTTACCTAAGATCACTCGTTCATTTATATCTTTCGCATTTATTCAAGCGATATTTGTAACATATTAGATAATATTAAGTTTATTAAGAATATCTAAGTATGAAGGTTTTCTATCAAGCTGTTTCCGCATCATTGGCTAAGTATATGCTTACGACAATTTAATCAAAATATTTCTGGAATATATAGAAGTGGAAAAATAGAATTTGATTAAATCTACTAAACAATGAATGTAACAAAGTTATAGATTATTTACGAGAACAGACTGTTATTTGCCACAAAATTAACGAAAATTTATCAAAATACTTTGAAATAAATGAGTTTGAATTTCAAAAAGAATAAAAACTACATTGTGTAAAAAATCGAAGAGGGAAAAAAGCTTGATTTTAAAGAATAGACAATTATTTTATTGTTATAAACGATAGTTATGAGTGGTCTTCTCAATATGAACGAGTGTTTCGACACGCGGAAAAATTAATTTTCGAAAAAAATACTATTATTTCAAAGAAAGATAGAAAATAGTTGTAGAAAACATATTTTTGAAAAAATTAGAGTGTTATAACAAAGAACAAAACATTGAGCGCGTATCATGCTCGATAACAATTAACTAAAAATCAAAATTTTAAATAGTCTAAAATTATTCATGGCTTAAAAATAATAAAATATTTTTTTTGAAATTAAACGAAAAAGCATGGATAATCATTGAGTGATAATATTTGAAAACTCACACCTATTTGCGCATCATACAAAATGGCAGAAAATGATTCAATTGGCAATACTTCAAATAAAGTGTTTGAAAAATACAAAAATATGAGAAGAGAGTGTATATTCATTGCTAATAAATTATTTGGGCTTCTCTCAGATATTAGAGAACACATGTATCCTTAAAAATGACTATAGAATGCTAGCTAAAGCTCTGAATCAAGTTAAAAAAGATTGTCGGTTTTTTCGAATCATAGGTGGAATCGTAGTGAACGGAACTGCAGCAGAAACTGTTCCCATATTAGATAGTAAGATACTAGAGGTATATATATTTTAATTCAACAGTTAACTTTCATATAGGAAACTTTAAGAAATGAGTTTGAGAAAAAAGAGAACGAACTCGTTGAATACTGGAAGATCCATAAGCTTTTCTCAGAAGCTCATTAACCATTTTTACTCACTAATGTTTTTTTATATTAAGATTTCATCAATTAAAATTGAATTTTTTTTACTTTGGAGAACACAACCTAATTTTAAAATAAAACGACATCTTTCAACATCTTTTGTTCATTCATTCTTCTTTTACCAGAAGCTAAGCCATTTTCCTTATTTCCTTTTTATTTTATTGTGAATTAATTTTTGTTTCTCCTAATTAAATTTTTTATCAATAAAATTACTTTGCTTAAAATACAGTTTCAACCGTTTCGTTTCTCCTTGTTGCATAAGGAATCGATCTTAGATTATTTCACTTTCAAAAACAAATTTAAATTTAAAAATTAGACTCTTGTTTTTTTCGTTGCATTCTACTACTTTAAGACTTTTTATTTCAAAAATGTACAAATTTAACTCCGACTATCAAGTCTTGACTTAAATTACTTCATTTTTTTCAGTTTACCTTTCTTTGTTTTTAAAGTTTAAGTAAAGAATTTTAAACTTATTTATTTTGCCACGATTGATGGCAAAAATGAGCTACCATTATTTTTGATTTTTTACATTGAGCGAAAAATCATTTATGGAAAAGATTCAGATATTATGTTTTTTTACAGAAAAGCTTTCCGTATTTCGTATGTAAAATAATATCCAATATTATAAGATTAAATTACAGATGATTTTACGGCGGTCAATAATTTCCCTTTGTTGTACATTTGTCAGGATGATGTTCACCGATGCCGGTCCTAAGTGTGGCGTTCCCTTGAAATAGGAAGAGAGTTAGCATTTTAATAATCGGATTTTCTAAAATCTCGCTCACAATCGTCGTTGTAATGCATTGGATTAGCTTGATTGGGACAAATCTCAAGGAACAAAAATCAAACCAACAAAATTATAGTAAATTTATAATTTTAATTGGGAAAAAGTTATCCTTAATTGGGACAGTGAAGTTAAGATCACATTACATATTTTGTAACACGTAATCTCAAGTATAAACTTTGTACAGATAATTTGATTCAATGTGCAGTCTCATTGTTCGTCGGGGGGGTAAGAGCCCATCTTATTCAGTTACCAAAACACCTTGCACGTGAACAGTGAGAGAACATATTTTTTAACAATTTTATTTTTCTAAAATTTGACTGTTCCTTAATGTTAAGAAATGATTCGACACTTTTTTCATAAAATTGCATTGTTGGATAAAATAAAAGGTCAGCCATTTCATTTAAGTTATCGTCAGCTCACTGAGATAACTGGAGTGTCAACATCTGCCACATGTCGAGTTTTACGAAAAGAAAGTCAACAGCTTGAGGAATTTCTATTACAAGAAGAACAAGCAGGAAGTTTCAAAAGAAAACGCAAGGGGAAGTATCAAGACTTCTAAGAAGCATTAAATCAATGATTTACGATTGTAAGTGGCAAGGGTGTAAATATCAACGGCTCACTATTAAAGGCAAAGTCACAGGAGTTAGCTAAAAATCTTGGCCCGAACGATTTCAATGAAATTGATGGTTGGTTAATGAAATGGAAAGAAAGACACAATCTTAAACTTAAAAAATGTGCACTGTGAAAAGAGAGTGTCGAACAGTGACAAACTACAACAATTCCTACTTTTTTAAAGAATTTTTGTCCTGATACAAACGACCTTAATTATCGTGCTAAGCGCGAGGATTCGAAGGCTATAAACACATATAACTGAATCGTTATTAAAAGGAGAAGGACTTCATTACTGTGCTATGCTGTACAAATATGTCTGGTACAGAAAAACGAAATCTACTGATCATATGAAAGAGTGCTAAAACTCGATGATTTAAGGGGCTAAGAATTTTGGATTTATTATTGGAGTACCATGTAAACAAAAATATGTAAATTTCTGCCGAAATTTCTTGAAATCGGCTTACCAGTTGGAACAGAAATTTCAAACATAAAAAAAACGAAAAATTTTGCTGTTTGTTGATAATTGTACGCCACATCCTCATTTAGATAATCTTCAAAAGAAACAACTAGAATTTCTTCCTTTTAATACCAATACCACATCGTTAGTGCAATCCACGGACATAGAGGTAATTAATAATTAAAAAAAAATTATCTTGGATAATTGGTTCATTACACATTAGAATCCATTGATGAAATTTTATTACCAAGTTCCATAACAGCTAGAGAGATTAGTTTAAATATTAGCTTTTGCAAGAAATACAGTTTGCCGCTGACAGTCGGCGAGCTATAAAACCACCACCATGCAAAAAGGCTTTACTAATTGAGGCTTCAAATCCTTATCCATTCCATAATTTTAAGAAATAACAAAATGAGGACGAGTTTCCAGTTTCTATTGTTAACTGCTAATAATTTTAAACGATAGATAACAATTTACCATGTTAGGATAATTATGAAGACTTTGAGGATTTAATTGTTTAAGGAATTTGATCAAAAATGAAAAATTTGAGGAAAATGACGATGAAGATGAGTCACCTGTGTCTGTGTCTAACCAGGAGGCAAAAATAATGTATGACTGCGTTACAGCCTTATTTTATGTACGAAGGAAATGAAGGAAGTCTTTTCATGTAACGCGAATATCTGTGCTGATTTTTTTGAAGTTAAATGCTAGAAAAACAAAAGACAGACTACACTTGACTTATGTTTTGTATTAAAATAAATTTTATATACCTATCTGGCCATTTCTTTATTTTGATTTTATTTTTTCTGAAAATTTATATTACATATGTATTTGTAATTTAGATGATAATTTAAATGATCTATTTGTAATTTAGAGTTTCCAAGAGTTAATAAATGAAAAATAATTTAAAAAATGCTTTCTTTATTTATTTGTGTATATTTTTAGTCAATGGCCTTAGTTGGCAAAACAAAATAGTCCATTAAAAAAAAGTGAAAATTGATTAATTGGGACAAAACGCAGGAGTCCCTATGTGTCTTATTAAAAGGGAATCCACTGTACATTAAAGTGAAGAAATAGCAGCAAATTAAAGCTACTAAAAAATAAATGCAACAAATTTATAGATTTTTTTTACCAGAACAGAGTAATATTTGAAACAAAATTAACGAACGTTATGACTAAAGTTTGAAATAATTGAGTTTGAAATTAAAAAAACCTAAAAGTTGAAAAAAATAGAAGAAACAAATATGCTTAATCATAAATAACATATTATCTTTTTAATCGCATAAACGATAGGCATTTGTGAAACTCTCAATATGAAAGAGTGTTTAGGTAAGAGGAAAAATAAAATTTCCAAAAAAATTATAATTATTTCAAAGAAAAATAGAAAATGTTTGTTGAAAATTTTTTTGTGACAAAGATGGATTATTAGTACAAAGAACAAAACATCGAGCGTGCATAAAGTGCTAGAATGATCGACTAAAAAATTTTTAATAGCCCAGAAGTATTTATAGCTTATAAAGAATGAAATTTTATTTTGATATCATACGAAAAATCACGGATGACCCTCGAGTCTTAATACTGAAAAAACACACACGAGGTTGCGCAAAATAAAAAATGGCCATAAATGGTTCAAAAGTCACTATTTCAAAAGAAGTGTTTGAAAAATACAACAATCTCAAACAGGAACATACACTCATCCATGATAAACTAATTGGGTTGATGTCAGATATAAAAGAACACAAGTATGCTTTAATATGAATATAGGATGGTAGCTAACACTCTGACTCAAGTTAAAGGAGATCGTCGATGTTTTCGAATGATAGGCGGAATTTTAGTCGAAAGAACTGTAGCAGAAACTGCTCCCGTCTTAGATAGCAATATACGAGAGGTATATGTATTTTTACTGAAAAGTTAACTTCCTTATATGAAACTTTACTGAAAGAGTTCGAGAAAAAAGAGAAAGAATTCGTTGAATACTGTAAGAGCCATAAATTGGTCTCAGAAGCTGTTTAACTATTTTTACCCATTAATGTTTTAGTTTTTTAATTTTACCATTTCATCAACTAAAATTGAATTATTTTTTCTTAAAAGAATGCTGTTGTGATGTAAAGTACAGTGGTAATGTTTTTGATATACCCATGCGTTATACACATAACACTCCTCCCTCTCTTGGCTGAAGTTGGGTAGATTTTCTTTGTGGCTTATCTTTATTAAGTGATAGTTTTTCCGACGATATCTTACTATCATCTACTTCATATCCAGTTAGAGGGCTATTAATTTGAATATCACATTCTTGACTTTGCTTATAAATGGGTTCAGAGTTTAAAAGGCTTCGTTTCCTTGATTATTAATCCAACAACACTCCTTCTTTTCTTCGTCATGAATAATCTTAATTACATATTTGACTTTTCAGTTGATTGAAATGCTTATACAGCAATCTGTTTCCGACTATAACAATAAAGTTTAACCTACGATAGCATTTCATGACTTTTCCTTAAGTTCATTTCCTTCTATTGCCAGGTTTGTTTCTAATTAGCACCATATCGCCTTTCATAAGTTTATTTTTCATGCTTTCGTCATCTTTCTCTTTCCTAGTTCTGGAATTATGTTACCCACCCAGGATCTGATTACTCTACCAAAGAGTCTAATAGAAGGAAGTGTTTGTATCGTAGAATTAATCGAGTTTCTACAACTCATTAAAAAATCTCAAGTTATTTACTGAATTCGGAATTAGTAAAATTTCAGATACTTGCTTTGATGTTTGAATAAATCAAACTGCTAGTCCATTCGATGCAGGATGGTATGATGGCGATCTGATATGTAATGAGTTCATCGTATTAATTAAACTTTGAAAGGTTTCAGAAATAAACTGAGGTTGATTACTGGTGATAATTTTTCGTGAAAAATTAAGTCTAGAAAAAACTTTCCTAAGCTTAGAAACAGTTTCTTCAGCATGTGTAGTGTGCATTTTAATTATTTCAGGCCATTTTGTATATTCGTCCACAATTACTTAGTAGCATTCTTCACACACACTAGCAGTAAAGTCAAAATGTACTCTACTTATTGGATAGTAAGCTGTTTCTCATGAAATGATTAGCGCTTTAGGAAGTTCCTTACTTTTCTCGAATTGATATCTCGGATACTGAACGATAATTTCCTTAATACAACAATCCACTTTTGGCCACCACACATACTGTCGACTTAGCGTTTTGGTCTTTGATATCCAAGGTGACCTTCATGAAGGCGTTTAAGGACAACCGAAAGAAGATTAGATGGTATGATTACGTTTTCCCCTTTAAAGATAGAGTTCCCGATATCTGTATTTCAATCTTTTTTCCAGTATAGATTTGTATCAGTAGACTTAATATCACTATTCCAATTATTCAAGTAATAGTCTATTACTTTTGAAAAAATAATATCCTTAGTAGCTTTCCTTTCAATTATCTCTAAAGATTATTGATTAGAAAGCTGCAAAATATTGTTTATAAAAATAAAATTGTCATTTATATTTGAATCCTTTTTAAATTTGTTGGAAGTCTTAATAAAGGGTAGCGTTTGCATTCTTATTTGAGGAACGACATGTAATTGGATACGAGAATTCAGATAAAAATATAACCCATCGTTGAATCCTAACTGCAGTTGTTTAAGGTATTCCCTTTTTTTGGTCAAAAAGAGCTGTGAAAAGCTTATGATCATTTTGAAGTAAAAAGTGTCGTCCTCTCGTGTATTGAGAAAATTCATTGTCACCCCATACTATTACATGGGCTTCCTTTTCTATGGCTGAATATTTTTTTCCTAATATGTCAAAACTCTCGAGGCAAAGTCAGTTGGTCACTCACTTCCCATCTTCGTAAAGGGATATCACAACTCCTATCCCATATGATGAAGCATCTGTTGCGAAAAGTATTGAAAATATAAGATCAACATATTTTAACGTAACATGACTCTTAATTTCATCTTTTCCTACCTTAAAATATTGTTTTTTGTTTTAAATCCCAAATAAATGACTGATATTTTTGCAATAATTCTTACAAGGAGATAAGAATTTGAGAAAGATTTGAAAGATGATATCGGTAGTAATTAACTAGAACACAAAAACTTCCAAGTTCGGATTTGTTTTGAAGAACTAGCATCTTATCAATAAATTCACTTTTCGATTTTGATATAGATATACCATCTTTTGAGACGTGCATTTGGCAATATTCAACTTAAGATTGAACAAATTTAAATTTTTCACATTTTACCTTTAGCCCCGCTAAGGTCAAACACTCCAAAATAGATTTTAATCTACTAATGTGGTCTTCAATTGATGTGCCCAAGATTATACTTTCCTCAAGGTAGAATGCAACAAAATCGTTATTTCCAATTATTTTTTCGATTGTGAGATCCCAACTCGCTCGTGCTGAAGACAGTCCGGATGGAAGACGACAGAATTTAAATCCCCCTTTATGAGTGTTCAGTATCAAATTTTCTTGTAATTGTTCTTCAACTTCGAGTTGAAGATAATTAGAACCTAAATCGATAACTAAAAATAAACAACCTTAGATAGTTTCATCAGTAACTCCCCTGGACGAGGTAATGGTTAAGAATCTTTGTGAAATAAGTTCTTTAATGTTACAGAAAAGTCTGCACAAATCCGATTTTTTCCATCTTTTTTAATGATGCAACAATTGGAGTAGCCCAATCGCTATGATCAACTCTTTTTAAGAACCAATCTCTTTCCTATTCCTCAAGAGCTTGAGATAGTTAATCTTTCTTAAAGAAAGATAGAGATCTTGGCTTGCAGAATATATGGTTAACATTGTCTTTCAGAGTTATTTTAGTCTTAAACTCTTTTAGGTGTCCTAACGCATCCCAAAAATAAATCTTTGAATTCTGAATGTATTTCAGCACAACTCAATAAATAACACACAGAATTTACTTTTGGTAATCCAAATCCATTCAGTTGAATATGCCATTCTTGTCCAATAATATTTAGGCCACTTTTCTTTACATTTAATTTTCCTTTACTGCTTCCTTTATCAAATTCGAAGGGAACTTGACATACTCCCAGAGGCATTATTATATGACTATTAAAGCTCAAAAAGGTATCATTTATATTTATAAGTTAGGCTACAAGTTTTTGATAAGTGTTTTTATTAAAAAGGTATGTAGGAGACCCAGTATCAATTACCATTACAATTTCTGTGTTGAAAATTGAAAGAGTATGTAAAAAGGAGAGATATGATTAACTATGTTATCTTTACTCTTAAATGTTATTTTTCTTTTCATACTAGCTTTCAACACATGACCTGTAATTTTACAATGGTGGTAAATAAGGTCATATTTTTTATAATTTCTTGGAAGATTTTCCTATTCTCCTGAACAAAACAGGCTATTTTATGGGTTTGGACTGCTTTTTTATTTCCCAGGAGATGAATATCCTATAGATTACCACTAATCTCCTTGTCTCTTTCTGATGCTGCCACAATTATTTCGGCAGTGTTAACAGCCTCTTGAAAAGTTAGTTTTTCGTTAGTAAGCAAAGCTAGCCTTATTTTAGAGGAGTCCCAAAAATTTAAAACAAAAGCATCCCATCAGAATTGTCTGAAAAGCTTTCAAACTCACAGATTTAACTACCTCTTTTTTTAAGGAAAGGCGAATTCCCTTTATGTTTCTGTTTCGCTTTGAACTATTTTTGCAAAATGATAACGTTCGGTTATAACCATACGTTTAGGCTCATAGTGTTTTCCCAAAATTTAGATTATCTCATCAAATGATAATTTTATTCGTTTAAAGAAATTGAATTGATAAGAGTTTTTAATGTGCTAAAGCATTAGAACCTATTGATGCAATCAAATCACTTTTCCAGTTAGATTCGGGAAGGTTGCTAAACTAAACGATAAACAATATCATCAACGTTCAAGATATTCTATCCAAGAACTCTAATAGGTATAGATTTTTCAACCCCGTTAAAATTTTTCCTTGTCACCATCGTTGTGACGTAGAGCACAAGATAACTAATTATCTACGCATGCGTCGTATGTTTAACATATACAAACTAATTTTAAAATTATACGACACCTTTCAACCTCTTTTGTTCATACATTTTTCTTTCACCAAAAGCAAAGCCACTTTTTTATTTCCTTTTTATTTAATTTAGAATTAATTTTTGTTTCTTCTAATTAAATTTTTTATCGATAAAATTATTTTGTTTAGAATACAGTTTCAACCGTTTCCGTTCACCGTGTTGCATAAGTAACCGATCTTAAATTATTTCTCTTTCCAAAACGAGTTGAATTAAAAAATTTGACTCACTCGTTTTTCGTTAACATTCTCGTAGTTTAAGGTTTTTAAGCTCAAATAAGTAAAAATTTTGCTCCGACACTCTAGTCTCGACTTTTATTCCTTCATTTTTTTTTCATTTTTCTTTTCTTTGCTTCTGAAGTTTAATTAGAACTTTAAAATAATTTATTTTGCCACAACTGATGAAAAAAATGAGCGACGCATATTTTTCCCTTTTGACATTAACCAAAAAATCATTTGTGGCCAAAATTCAGATATTATGTTTTTGATGCATTAAAGCTTCGTCTATTTCGTTTGTAAAATTTTGTCGGACGTTATGAGATTAAATTACAAATGATTTTATGGCGGTCAATGGCTTCCTTTTGTTTCACATTTGTCATGATACTTTTGGCTGATGCTAATTCCAAGTGGGGCGTTCCCTGAATAAAGGGGAACGATTTAGCTTTATGTGAGTAATCGGATTTTTTAAAAACTAACAATCATTATAGAAATAATAAAAATAAAGCCAATCCTCGAATCAGATAAGTAAAACATATGACCAGTCTATATCAGCCTATATGTATGTCGAATTCTTCATTGAGCCAGATATAGAACTCAAAGGTTCGAATGTGAATTGAAATATGGGATATTTGGATTCTATTTTCAACAAGAAGACTGAAAACGTTGACATCAGAGTTGTATCTTGGCCATTGATAAATCATGATTGGTATGAGAACACCGTAAATCGATCACAGTTTTTAAGAAGGAACATGGTGATGGCTACGTCGTTTGGCACGCAAGAAAGCTTTCGATGTCTGGATTGAAGAAAACGCAAATAGGGCTTTATCTCATGGCTATAAATAATTTATTTAAATTAAAAATGAAAGAATTATATCAAGTATGAAAAAATTCATGTTAAAAATATATAAAAATGAGGAGGACTTCTAATATAAAAAAATTCTTCATAAGTCAAAATTAAAAAAATTAGGAAACTCTATGAAAATTTGAGGATATAAAATTAAATGAGAATTTGAGGATGGAGAATTAAGGATTTTAATAAAGGTCATTATTTTATTTGCCCCTGCGTTATGGCAATTTTTAAAGTAAATATTTAATGGCGGCCTCCGATGATAAAAAAAATGATCAAAGATCTTTTGATTCGTTTTGTAGGTAATTTTGAATTTTTAAATAGTTTTGAAAATAGTTTCGCCTTTGGCACGCCGAAACTGACTGTAGAAGTTAATGTAATTTCAGCCTTCTTCTTCAACTCAACTTACACCTTCTACGCGAAATTTGATTTCAATTTGTCGAAATATTGAAAATGATATTGCTGCCTACAAGGCGGTTGAATTAGAAGTCGCTTCTCTGAGAAACTTAGTAGAAAAGTAAAAAAGACTTAAATAGTTTGACATTGTGTTGAAAAGAGAGACATTTTATCTCGTCTTGAAAAAACAGAATTGGAACTTTTAGAAAAAGACACTTTAATTGCAGTAATAATGCGGTCTATAAGAAATTACAAAACCAGGTCAAATCATTAGAAGATAGGCATCCTGTATCTTATAAAGAATTAGAAAGCGTTCGTACTCTTAAAAGAACAATTCTTAAGCTTAAAGAGGAAAATAAAAAATGCAAGTAAATTGTTACTTTTAAAAGAAATATCCATTCTAACGTCTTTTTTGTACAAAATCAACTTAGAAGTTATGAAAAAACTATTGCAGCTCAGGAAAAGGAACTCAGCATTTACCGCCAATGGACAGAAACTAGCCGAAGAGACATACCCGTGGATAGCGAAACATTGAAACATCAATTAGAAGTCTCTAAAAAAGAAAACTTGACTTTAATTGATGATCTTAGTTATTATAAACAAATGTTTTTTTTTCGTTATTCAGGCATTTCAAAACCCAAGATGAACTTAAGAATGCTGAAAATAAAATCGAGTCTCTTGTAAATGAAATTCAATGCTATAAGGCAATTATTTTCCTTTTAACAGAATGAACTTAATGATCAGCGGCGCATTTCCCTCGAGGCTGTTGCAAAAGCTGATCGTGCTGTAGAGTCCAGAAATGCTTTTCGAGCCCTTCTAGACTCAACCAGTGACTACGCTAGCAGCGGTTCAACGCTTGAAAAAAATTTAAAAGATCGGTGTCTAAAAGTAATAGTTTAAGATAAAAGATGGAAAATATAATTGTTGGTCTAGAACAAGAATGTGAAAAACTTGAGGTTTGAATAACCATTGTCATAGGTTACAAACAAACTGCTTGTGTTTGATGAAAAAAGCGTATTTATTTATTTAACATAAAGATAAAAGAAAACAATGTTTCAAGAAGGTTTTTTCTTTTATTTAAAGTAGCATTTGTTGTGCACCCGATTCACAACCAGTAAGTCCCTATCCGTATTTTTTCATATTTTTAATTTTTAAAAATCAAAATTTTTTTATACCTCTCTAAACACAATCCTGAATTTAGTGCTGTTTATTGCCGTTTCCTCTAATTTTTTTTTAAATTTTTATCACAAGGCTTTTGTATTTTTATAACTAGCATCTAAATTTTCTTTTTTTTGCACTAGTATCTCTTTTATGTTAGTTTATCATTTTTGTGCTGGCCCTAGCAATATGCCTTGGATTTAATATTTAAACCTAAATTTTTTTATTTCATTATAAAACAATCTTGTCATATTGGTTATACTCATATTTTCAACTTAATGCTCAATTGACTTTATAGATTATTTATCTTCGTTTCATAGTCACCTAAATCATCAAGAAAAGCATCATAGAAACGATTTTAGCTTTATTTCTTTCTTTATTTAGCACTTGAGTAAATAATGTTGAATGTTCAAGCAGTACCTTTCTGTTAGTGCAGCTGGAAGATTCCGTTTTCAATTTAATTTTTACCTGTCAATACAGTCCTTGACATGACTGTCAATTGTCCTTTTTCAACTAACGTTTGAACATGCTTAGGCTAATTTGACATTCTATAGGACTTCTGTCAAACATGCATTCTTATTCTGTTGCTAAAAAGCCTAAATCAATCATTCTATCTTTTTAATTGAATTACTCGGTTATTGTTTTAATACAAGCTCTTTATCTAAGGATTCAATTGTAAAATTATGTATCTCGTCTCTTTTATTACTTATTACTTGGTAATCGATTCAATCATGACGATTAATTTTTAAATATTTTTGTTTTAATTCTTTAACCATCTTAAGAGCACCTAAAAACTATATGTGTTTATTTAATTGAATCCTGCAATGTGTTTTATGTCATCATCAGGTCTATCAATGCATTGATTTTTTTATCTCTTGTATAGCATATACTTTTTTATTAGGATTGAATATTAACCCATGGACTCACTATCTTTCTTTTTTATTCAGACTTGGGACCTGCTTAACTTCAGCTAAGATTTACTTCCAGCAAAACTTAATTATCATTTATTTCTTGATAAGAGTATAAACATGATGAAGTTTCTCATAAATCATATTTTACATTTAATCGCACACATTTACTTATTATTTTACACCATCGATAAGGAGAATATAGTTTAATGTTTGTTTATCATCGTTCTTATCAACAAACTTATTTTTTGGATCAAGCTATTTACTTCTGTTCTTGCATCATTTCATTTCAAATAATACTTTCATTTAAAAAAAAATATCAAACTCATTAGATTTTTTTTCTTAAAAATTCTTATCCTAGTAATACTCTATGAACTTGATTCCTAATATTATTGCATTTTATGCTTGTGGCCACCAATGGGCCATATTTTTTGATAATATAATAAACTTTTACTTTTTAAAATTAACGAGAAATTAATTTTTGTACTCAATTTTTTTTTAAACATCTATGTGGTTAATTTATTTTTGACCTTTACTAACTTTCTAATTCGTCATTTACATACAATTTTTTTTATATCATCATATTTTTTCAGATATTTCAACTCAAAAATGATTTTAGTGACATTGTATTTTTTGGATTAATAAGATCCTATTCGAATTTTTCGCCTTTAATATTTGATTGGGGGTTTTATCAATCAATTGTTTTTTATAAATATCAATAAAACAAAATTTCCACTACAAGATGTTTTACATATTTCTCTACCATAAAATACTTTTTAAGAAAGAATAGATGTTGTTTTTACTCTTTATTGATTTTACAATATTTATAAATACAAAGTCAACCACTACCGAAAATTAATATGGCGATATTGATTGCGCATTTCGACTTTGTCATGATATAACATTTCTTTTTTAAATCGTATTAAAAATTTATTTTTTCCCATTATGCTCTTAATTTTTATATTTAAATTCATGTTAAAGAATGTCAAAATGCAAATATTTGTTCTTTTTTAAAGCAACGACATCGAATACTAATATTCTTTTGTATAATATACTACGATTTTTTGCAGAATAATCTGATACGCCGATTTTAAATAAATCATTATTCCACACTTCTTGATAAATTGACATAATTTGTTAAAACCCACATTTAGGTAGGTAAAATTAAAAAAAAAATTCTTAATTTTAGCAATAACTTTGAGAAATTTAATTTTAGCTCTTTTTTTACTGTATTTGGTAATTTACTAAAAATCTGGAAATCAAGCGAAAAGGCAATATAACATGTAAAGTTGTTTTTCATTCTTAACACAATAAAACATTTTAAAAGTTTGATAAAAATTCATTTTTGGTCATGAATTTACTTAAAATATTCTATACTTAACGTTTCAGATAGTTGTCAAAGTATTGTTAAATAACTCTCAAACTTTACTATCTGAAACTAAAAATAAGTAAAACCAAACTTAGTCTTGATCAACCAATCATGTTTATTAGCTATAACCTTATATAACTAATTTAAAACATGTAGTATTCTTAATTTCCAAAAAATTGCATCTTTTTATCCTAAAATCAAATAATGGTCGTGTTTTATAAGTATCACCCGTAATGGGTTCCATGTCTTCGTTTTAACCTTGAGAAGCCTTGCTATTTTTAACTTAATAGCTGTAGCATCTGGCGCCAATTCAATGGAAGAAATCATATTTCACTTACCTGCGCAGTAACCCTCTGATTCTGATAATTACTCATCCAGACCACTGCTAGCTGAAAAAAAACTATTTCTAGGCCTTATAGATTAAACAAATTTGGCAATCCTTTGTTTAATTCTTGTCACATTGTTTGAATAACTTACCTTTATCAGTTTATTTAATCAATTGATTTCTTAACGTGAAAGTTTTATCCTTACGTTCGGTTTTATAATTTATAACATTCTTGCTGTTCTCTTTTTTTTAATTAAAACCCATTTTACCTCAGTCTCAATTTATTTATTGTTAACCTAAATCTTCTCTTAATATTTTCTCAGTTTTTTGTGTTTATTAACATCAGGAATGCTTTACCATGAGAGTTGTCGAATCCTAAACTTGCGAGGCAATCCTCATGAAATATATGAAAAAACTATTACCCAGCGTCTTCAAGAAACTTACGAAGAAAATGAAAAATTGAAAAACATTCTAAAGCAATTTTCGTTAAAACTGGGAAAAGTAATATGTTTATGTTTATCAGACTACAAGCGTTGACCAACAAGCCCTTCTTGTGAGAATATTTGATTCGATCAAAGACTTACCAACCGCTGCTGATTTGAACAGTCTTTTTTACCTTACTCTCAGAGATAAAAGACGAAGCCGCAAATAATAAAAAACTTGCTGCACGATTTCGCCAAGCGTCGGCGGAGAAAGTAAAATCTCTGCGTAGTGACTACACTAAGTTGCTTGGTTATGGATTAGAATATTCGACTGATGACAACACCATTCTTTTGACATCAATCTACTCTCAAAGCCCCGACCAGCAACTTATTTTCTCCGTATTGCCTCTAAATAATCCTTAAGAAGTGCCCTGGGGGTAAAAGCTTTCAATTGATACCAAACGCTTTTCTAAATTCCGTTCAAGAATTAGCCTCTAAGTATCACGATATACCTGCGTTGACCTCTGCTATCAACTTACAATTGTTCAATTCGTCTTCTCTTTGTTAAAATTTATTTAGTTTATATTTTTCTATTTTCCCTCTTCATATTTTTCAATCTTCAGCATATCGAAACATCCAATATTCCCCTCCAACACCTCCATCAAACCCAAGAGATTAAAGACATCTATGTAGATCCTAATTGTCATTTGAGTAATTTATTATCCACTTTGACTCTCGTAATATCCTCCTTTCTCCAAACTCTCGCTATTATTAAATTTTCTTCTTCTTTGCTTCCTCTCACTTTTATCGCTCAATCTAATTTTTTTATTAATTATTTTATGTTACGACTTTTCAAAACTCCTGTTATATCCTGGATCGTCACCTTTCGGGTTCTGACATGGGACTATTTAAATGGAGTTTTAACATTTTTATTTCCATTTTACCCATAAAACTTAAATCCATACATCGGATCAATTTTCTTTGTTAGATACTTCCAACTCCCACTTTTACACGAAAATGTTTAGAATTTCTTTTAGAGCTTATTGAGACAAAACTCCCATTAATCGATGGCATTTTTTTCGGTGGATGGCTTATGTACTGAACGAGGATTGTAGAAGGCATTCATGTTTGGTACTGTCGCCAGTAAAAATAATGGGCTGTTATTTTATTTACCTTTGATGTTTTAAAAATATTAACTTATTCTCAGAAGGGTATGCTAAGGTTAACTTTATTGAATGATTGACAGGTACGAATGGTATCAAATCTTTGACACAACACTAAATGCCTAGATGAAAACTAAAACTTGCACAGCTGCTTCATGACCACCCAAGAATAAAATTCTAACACGCAACCGTTTTTGTTTTTAAAATTCACTGTTAGACCTCTCTTATCAGTCGGAACGGCCTTGAATCGTATAAATTCACTGCTTCAGAAAATACATCTAATCCTAAAAAATCGCCTCTTAATATTTTCATTTTGTAGCCGATCTTATTCAAAAAAGTTACTTGTAATTCTTGAACTTTTTGCAGTTGTGTGTGTTAAGTAAATCTTCGGTATGTTTCCACCCTTTTCTTCTTTGCTCTACGTCGGCGCTAATGCGACGACGTCGACCCTCGTGAGGGTTGTCGTGGCTGTGATCCAAGGATCTACTGCATGGTTCGCCAGGCCACATGCAGGCTCAAACTGAGAGCAGCAGTTGGCAGATAGCGGGTTCAACCAGATGGTTTACTGCGCCTTTACGACGTACTGCCTCGCCGTGCCCTGAACCGTCAAAATCATCGCTGTTCGGGTCTTCACCCAGAACCCTGGGCTGGAGTGCTTTTGTCTTGAAGGCATTTCCTCCTTCATCTCAGGTGCACTAAACCTCTAGGGTTATGTATACTGCGCCCAACTCGCAGTCGCTGTTGCCCCATTCTGTAGGAAACCGTGCCGGCACTAGTAGCCAGGGGTCAGCAATTGACCAGGAGAGGCTGTATTTTGCGCATCACTGGTCCATTAGCGACTGGGAAGTAGCCCAGCCAGTGGCGTGGACGAAAAATCGACCGAGCCACCACCATGTTTCCACCCACCCATCAATTAAACTCACCTGCTATAGGTGAATCTCATCCTATAACCCATCGCGTAATTAACCTCCAGGGTAGATTAAGTATCACATGAGTTGTGTGTAGTTTTACAAACTCCGTTGAACCCGGTCCCTATGTCAGATCGCACGAGGTGGGATGGTAGGGAAACAGGCATTTAACCTATACCCCTACAAAGTGAATACTTAATTAAATATTTATTGACACACAACTGGAATCATTCAAATTAGTTGCTAGTGCAGGTCAAGATGAGGTGGGTGGAGAACAATCAATTAACGACCAGGTAGGATACGACTAGAGATGGCAAGGAGCTTGAAATAAACTGAACGAAGTCGAAAAACGGGAAATAGAACGGTTCAAATGAAACTCTCTTCGTTAAATTCTTTTAACTTCGTTTTATTTTACTCCCGAAAACCATCGAAAATTCCATCGTCAAAGATAATGTTAATCGGAAACCTAAAAATGCTAACCCTAGTTGTTCGTGAAAATTATTGTTAAATTTTGTCGGATATCATAGTGTAACCTCGTTAATCAGCAATTCGTATCGCTACCTCGTCTTCGACAGGATGGACAATGGGCATATTTTATTTGGTGAGTTAACATGGTTAATTGACTACTCTGGTTGTCATTAAAAACTCGACCGGTACCTACTGATGGGGGACGAGGCAAGACTGGTATGTTTCATTCTTTTCAGTGAAAAATATTTAAATTAAATTTGTTAGCAATAATTTTGTTTCTCATTGCCGTGACTCCGTCGAATTGCTGAGAAAATGCAGGGGCGACGGAGACATTAAAGTGTTGTTACAAATTATTTTTTAACCCATAAATTCTTTTTTTACCGATCCGTTCCAGTGCAAGGACATTGCACCTTTGAAAATCGATTTAAGGACTGGAATGGTTGCTTTTAGAGTGTGCGGCATATCTCAACAATAGGCAGGGATTATGTCTATTGCTTCCTCGGTAAAGGTTTTGTTTAAAAAGTATTAAATTTCAGTTATTTTTATCGTTTGACTTAGTGGACCAGCTCGACCTAAAACTGATACATGGTTGGGGGTACTTATGGAAGTGTTGTCTTGAATTTGATTCCTTATTAGCATTTCCGACACTTGGGTAGGAGACCATCCTCCTTTTGCTTAAACATGTTCATGAAATGCTGTGACAAAGTTTTGTTTTAAAAGTTTCATTTACTAAAAAAATATTCAAATCAATCCTCTGGGTTAAATAAGAGAAAAAATAGCGATATAAAAAACACAATAAATTTCGATAAGTATTACAAGCTGTCGACGACCATTTTGAAACCGATTGCGCATGTCGTGAACATTTTTCTTCCAAAAACAAAGCTCCCGTTGAAAATAATTGAATGAATGTGGTTAATATAAGTTTGATTGAATAATCAATCTTCTTGATTAAATTTCGAATTTTTTATTTTTCTACACTTTTGTCATTCTTAAAGAACCATTTCAACAATTCATTTTTTTTACTATTAGGAATCTCATAAAAGCTTAATTCAATGGAAATTGATCAAAGTACTTACAAAAAGCGAATCTTTGAAAAAAAATAAATAGTTAAAAAAAATCATTTTTTTGCTTAAATCTATTATATTATTTTTATTAATTAAAAAATTAAATTAAAAATAATTACCAGTGATTATTTTATTTAAACGATCTTATACCTATCTGGTTGCAGGAGACAACATCAAATTTTCCACCATTTTTGATGGGTAAATAACAGCCGCTATTGTGGCGGCAAATATTTTATTTTAAAATCAACGATCTTTTTAAAACTTAGTTTGTAGAAAATAATACCAATGACAAATAATTTTATCGTTAAAATTATATTAAAAAATTTGGGAGTAATAATTCGTAATTCGGTTTTTTTGCCTGCGCAAAATCAGTGTAAAAACAAAGCAGTTGAAGGGCGATGAAATTCGGATTTCTTTGCTTGAAAGATAATTTAATTTAAACTCGGTGACTTTAGTTGTGGACATAATGATTTGAATTTTATGGCAAAACAAAGCTTCAGTTAATTTTTCATTTATTGGTCTTCGCCTTTATCACTGATTATAATATAAATTCTTTGATCAAATTTTTAAACTGAAACAAAAATAATAAAAACATAATGAAATAGCATTCATTTATTCAGAGAAACAGTTGAATCTGCTTAATTGGGACAAAGTTCCTTATAATTGTATAGTAAATTTAAGATCACAAATTATGTTACATATATTCTCAAAAAATATTGAAAAACAATTTGTTATGATATATAGTACTCCCACAGCTAGTAAATGGGGTGTATGCCGATAATATTCACTTATTTATACACCTTGCGCATGATCACTGTGTGACATTATTTTGTGACAATTTTAATTTTTTTTAAATTTAAATCTTTTTAAAATGCCAAAAAATGATAATACACTTTCCAGTAAAATTCTTTTACTCGATAAAATAAAAGGTCAGCCACTTAACACAAGTTATCGTCTGCTCGGTGAGATAACTAGTTTACCAAAATCTGCCAAATCACTTATTTTACGACAAAAAAGTTAACTGAATTACGAATTTTTATTAAAAAAAGGACAAGAAGGAAAATTCAAAATAAAATACAAAATCAAAGTAAGGGGAGTGCTACATTCGCCCTGAATATATTTGCTGATTTTGTAGAAGTTAAATGCAACAAAAAAAAAGACAGACAGCACTTGAGTCATGCTTTGCATTAAAATAAATTATATAGACCTATCTATCAATTTAATTTTTTAATTTTAATTCTATTTTGTTTTCTTGAAAGTTTATTTTACATGAATATTTGTAATTTTTATGATAATTTATATTACCAATTTGTAATTTACAGTTTCCAAGAGATAAAAAATATAAAATATAAAAAAATATGTATTTTTAATTTATTGTATGTATTCTTAGTTAATAGCCTTAGTTTCTAAAACCATTTTAATGAATTTAAAAAAAGTGAAATTCCACAAATTTTGACAAAATCAAAAGTATAATGTGCCCCAACCAAGCAGAATCGACTGTATAATAAAAAAATATTTGTATTTTCAAAGAGATTTCGATTATTTTCTGATTTAAATTCAAATTTATAAGTTCTCCACCCATTCCTTCATCTTGTGTGTGTCAATCAGCGCAGTTGTTTCTTTGAAAGAAATTAGAGGATTTGATCAGAAGGTTGAATATATGATTTTCCTTTGTAACTACTCTCACTGAAACGACAAAAAGATTTTTCCTTCCTCTTTTAATAAACATGAGTGATATTTTATCTTCTTTTAATGAAATTATTAATAATTCTTTTTAATTTTTGATACGAATAACTGATTCCTCTAAATATATACAATCCCAGCTGATTTTAATTCGAGCGTAAACTTGTCAAGAGAAAAATTAAGGGAGAAATTATTTTGATTGAATTTTACTAAAGAAACTTGTCGATTGAAAAAATTTTATTTTGTTATTGTTTATTTATTTTCTTAATTTATTCAAAAATTTGTTATCCTATCTCAGAATTGTTTGTCTTATTTCATTATGGCTATCAAAGCTCGATAGAATTACACATTGAGGAACATTAAAATATTTAGCAAATATAAAATTACTGGTTCTTTACCCATATTAAGATAAGCTTATCAGTTAAATTTTAAATCAGATATTAATGCGTAAAAGACTTCAAAAATTATAATTGATAAAATAAGGAGTTTTTGAACAAAGATATTTTAACTCTATTAAAGGAGAGCAAAATATCTGCCATTGAGTAAGAAACTCCATCTAAAACTGTACTATTATAAAAAATGTTTTTTTAAGTCAGAAAGAAAAATCAGCGTTTAATTAAAACGAATATTTATACTAAATAATAGAATACAATTTTTACAGGGTATGTAATGATGGATAAACATCCAGGGTTTTATTTATTACTTAAAAATTAAAGGAATTTTGACTGTTGTAAAAGTAAATATTTTTGATATAAGTATTTTTAAATTTATTTAAATCTTATTTTTATACCAAATTGTCTGAAAATAATATTAAAAGACAAACAATAATGGTTTACGATAATTTTTATCCAATTTTTGGTATTTAGAAAGAGGAAACTGTTAAAATAATTATGGAAATAATTAATCTACAAAAAACAACAGTCAATTTAACTATCAGTAAGATAAAAAATTGTCAAGTGGAACAAGGATTTTATTAATTTTATGTAACACCACAAAGTAAAGTTATAGAATAGTTAGAGTAAGGTTCTCAAATGTATTCCATACTTTGACACAATCATTCGTTAACTTTGGTAATTAATTATATGGACTTTATGATTTTATTTATTATGCTTAAAATTGATTGAAAAGTCAAAGTTACTGGTTAACTATATAAAGATTAAACAAGAAATAAACTGCGTTTATAACCAATAAAAAAGAAAAAAGATGATGAATTTTTTAGACAATAGTCTAATGCCGAAACAAATATGTATTATGTTTTGATAAATCGGGTTTTAATCAAATTAAGAAGATATCTAATAAGCACACACAAGTTTAACCATCCATTGCATGTCAGCGAAATTTATTGTGAATAATTTTATCAGTCTCTTGTAGGATTTCAAATCGAAAATCGAGCTTTATAGAATAATTGATCGTGCATATAATAAATTAAATTTAAACTGCTCGTTAATGAAGTTAATGTAAAAAATAATATTTTCTCAAAATTTTCTAATCCTTGAAGAAAATGTAAAATTTCATCATTTTAACAAAAACAAAACTTTTTTTATTCATTCAAATACAAATTTTATATTCATGCTTCCATATTCACCATATTCAAATCTGATACAAACCATATTTATTTATATTAAAGGAAAACGAAAAAAATAAAATCAACAGTGCTGAGTGAGCAAAGTTTAAAACAAAAGATCGTTAGTTAAATTGAAACTATTTTTAGTAACTAGAATTTTTTAGATCATTAAAAAAAAGTGTTTTGAATAATAAAAAGGCAATAAATTTATCTTTCTTCGAAATTTAAATTAATTTTATTTTTATATTTTACTTTCTTAATTATTTTTAAACTAACTATTTATTAAATACCCTTTAATTTGTGTAAAGGAAAAAAAACCCATTTAAATATTATATCCACTTTTACAGAAGTTTCCTATGCATTATAATAACGTTTTCATCAAAAAAAAGTTATGAAAAATCTCAAGATATTTTGTTTTTCTTGCAGAGTCAATATTCTCGCAAAAAATATAATATTTTGCAGCTAAAAGTTCTTTGAATAATTTTCCCTCAAGTCAATATCAAAAATTGCGAGACCATGTTATTTAGCTTTTTAGACTTTTGAAATGTCTTGTGATATGTAAATACAATACGTGTATTAAATATCGACATCCCATGTGTCATTCTGCTCGAACTGATATATAATATGAATTTTTATTGAAATCAAATAATTATAATTCGACAACAATTGCACTATATATATTTTTTTAGACAAGGATTTCACAGCCTATCAAAAAATCTTGATTTTTGAATTTTTATTACATTAAGCTAAAAACATTTTTAATGCTGTCAAAATATATTTATAATTTAGGTTTTACTGTGAAATAAATCAAAATTTCCCCTTGAAACGTTACTACTAGAAAAATTATGTAGATAATAGAGGCAATTTTCAAAAGGATCGAATCAGTTATTTTTTTAGAAGTTGGTGAATCTAATTAAATTTGGAAAAAATTTCAGAAATATTTTTTTATCAAGTTAGTATAGGCATTCAAAACTCAAAATTATATAAAAAATATAGAAATAATCACGTCCAAGAATTGCCATCCTTATTTTTGGTCGACCATGATACCATTATAGATAAAAAAAGCAACAGTTTTTTTCAACAAATGATCGCATTCTATATTCAAAACTTTGGTTATAATCGAATAATTGAACTCAAAATTCAATAAATTAGGGGATGGATCATGATTAAAAACTATTTATCAGTGGTAAAAATAAGAACTAGCTTATATGTTTCATAGTTCTATTTATATCTTTATTACGTTAAACAGAAAATTAAAATAATATTCTAAGAATTATTTTCAAAATATTGTAAAATTATATCATCAATAAATCCATTTTTGTAATAAATTATACTTCATTAAAACAATTAAGAAATATTTAATATTTTTATATTTTAATCTTTTTTGAATTATCGAATTTTTTTGAGAAAAATATTTTTTTGATTAATTTTGATACATCTTTTTTGTATTAATGAATATCTTCAGTGATTCATTGATTTTTTAAGTCCAAAAATTGCTTTCTACTTAATTCTCTTAGAATATAATTTTTACTGTTTATAATTTTAATTTTTTAAAGTAGTAAAAGATATTATTCATGGAATGCGCTCAGTTAATAAAATATTAAACGTTCTCACCAAACTTAAATTATTATAAAAATGTATGAAAATATTTTAATTCGTTTTTTTCTTATCAAAGTGAAAATAATGTGTAATCTCTTGTTAATATCTCATTTTTTGCGATATTATCATGAAAATAAAACACAAATCAATTATAAATTAGACATAAAAACTAATCTTAATAAAAAATAAATTCAGAAACCAAAATAAATTATAGTTTTGATTGAATAGTAAAATAGGCAACAATTCAGCTTCCTACCATATTATAGGTCAACGTGGAATGCCCTGTAATTTACAAAAAATAACAATAATTTACCTTATCTAATTATTATTGAACTCATTAATTTTTTATGCCACAATTTTTCTTCGATTCTAAAATTATTAAGCGATATGTACTATTTTTATGATTTTTCTAATTTAAAAGAGGCGCAGTCATGTTTTAGAAAAATATTTTGCAACTTTAAGAATTTTTTTAATGAATGATTGAGTATATTTAATAATATTGCATTGATAATATTGTTTGGGAGGTTTTATTCAATAAAAGATAATTATCGATTAAGGGGATAATAATTATTTTATGAATCAGATACTTGTAGTTATTTATCTTACTCGTAAGAAAATATTCATTGTTGTAGCAAAAGTATTTTGCAAGAATTCCAAACAATCAAGAATTCAATGAACAAACTACAGAAAAAGATATTTACCATATATTTTTTCATACACACCAAATTATTTTTTACATTTTTGTTTATGCTATTGATGAAGGATTATGATTATCAACCCAAAAGTGTTTGTGATAAAGGGCAAATTCTTATTCTTCAACAACCATTGGAACCTCAAAATACTTACTTATCATTAAAAAACAGTAACTGAGTAAAATAAACTAAGAATATAGAATAGTTTTATTACTTTTTGTAAAGTTACTCATATTTTTGGATGTTTTTGCTCATCCCTGTGAACTATTTGGGTTTTTTAATCGGTGGAATCGTTCTCAATTTTATATCTTATTTACTAAAAGTAAGAGGTATTCTAATTCAGATTTCTTTAATTGCTTATTTCTTATAATAATTTTAATACTATTTTTTCTTCGTTTGATGATAAGCCCATTGAATGCAGAAGAATTACCTTTATCAAAATATGAATTATTTTTTGATAACTTCGCTTCACAATTTGGAATTCCTGTCTTCTTCTTTTGTTTATCTTTACCTTCGATAAATTTAATACAACAATATATCCTTTTCAAATTTTTTTAAAATTTCTGTGTTTATTCACTTAAATTTAAATTATTAAAATTTTTATGATTCATGAGTTAATTTTCTTTAAAATAAATAATTTATAATGTTCGATTGCCAGAAAGGCAGCTATTTATCACTCAGATTGTTTTAATGTGAAATTACTAACATAATTTTTAAATTAACAATTGTATGAGTCTCAATAGTTTCATCCCAACCATGTTAGATCCAGAATTTTTACAGTGGAGTTAAGGTTATAGCAATCTGGAAGTACTTGCTTGATAGGAGCGTACTGTAAATGAAGAGATCTTACCAAAATATCGCTGCTGTACATTTAAATCAGGTTTACAAAAATGAACTTCAAGACGATTTTCCTTGTGAAAACTTCCCTATTAGAGAATAAGTGTCAGGCAGGGTTTAAAAATTTGAAAAACTTGTGAATCAGTATTTAAGTTGCAAAAAAACGTGTCTTTATAGCCTTGGTATCGACATTCTGTGTAATGAGACAACGTAGTACTGAGAAATTTAATAGCCTACACATTCTAATCGTCAATGGAGGAACTCTTGAACATGTATCTTTATTTGACATTCGATTCTTATCGAAATTTTAAAAAATTTTAATGGCTGGGGACAAGTGTCATTGACTGAACGAAAAATGTTAGAAGTTTATTGTCAAACATACATATTTGATGAAATTTTGACCAGTGTCTTAAAATGAAACAAATTTTCTCATAAAAGAACATTTATCTTCAAAAAAAAAATTATTTTTTTAAAATTTCAATTCTTTTACAGTAAAATTATTAATATTTATTGTATAAAATTTAGCAAAGTATTGGAGAACTACTTTAGAAAAATCTATCATAACTGCTCAAACAAAAAAAACATAAAAAGATAAAAAATGGGATTTTTATGCTAATAAAAAACCCTCCTGGCAGTAAATGTAATTTTCAGTGGATTAGTCTGGGTAATGTGCTAAAGGTTCTTTATTTTTTTTTTTTGCGCAATACCTAATACTTTTCTTAAAACTTGATGGCTAATTTCACTTTCAGCGCTAATTAATGGGAAAGAAAGAGAAAAAATATTAAGTTTTTTTTATTTTTTTATAAAAGAAACATTGATTGGGTTCACTCGGTAAAACTTAAATTCTTTTTCATTTCAGAAAAATTCAGCATCATTAAAAGAGTTAAAATATTATTAATATTTTCAATTTCAGGGAATTAGTTTCGAAATTTTCTCATGGTAATTTTAACAAATATTTAGTCTTAATTCATGGAAAGAAGTACAAGCATTCATTTTCGCCAATTTTCTGTAACACTTATTTTTAAGTTTTTTCTAGCCCTTTTGACAGTGTTAAATATGGATAAATATCTCCAAAAATATTTCGATTAAATAATCGAATAATAAATCTTGAATCTAAGTTACAAACTCTGCATGTCTATTTTCAGCTCAAACCAAATTAAAAAGACACTGTTAATTATATTAAAAAACGAAGTGATAATATTTTAACCGGTCAGTTTATTAATAAATCGCATATTTAACACTTTTGAAGAAAAATTATTTATTTACTTGCACTAAGAAGTATAAATTTAAAATCATAAGGCATCAATAGATTTAAACGAGAGATTACGAGGAATCTTTGACATTAAGTGGTCAGTAGATGAATATATAATTTAAGATTCGATGGTTTTTTGTTTTATTATTTCACCCTCAGGTATAGTTTATCCAAACGCTCATCTTATTTTGCTGTATCCTCATAAGTTAATTTATTGGCTAAATTTAAGATAATTAAAATTCTGGGTTTCAACTTTTTTCTAGATATTTATTTAAGTATCTCAAAAGCATTAGATCATTTGATTTGTTGGCTACAGCCCATATCTAAAATATCTTCATATTTTCCGATATTTTACTTTTAATATTGTAATTTGGTGGAGTAAACCTTTGAAAAGTTGCTTCTGCCAGTCTCTTTAACTCTTTGAGGTAAAAAAAAATGAGAAAGGTTTTGAGTTATTAGCATTTTTAGAAATATTAGAATATTTGAGATAACAAATTAATGTTATTCATCTGTTCAATCATCATTAAAAGCATCTTTTGAAAAGATATTTTTTAATTTTTTAATAGAATCCTAATATAAAAACTTTTTAAAAAAATTGTGGATTTTTCGCCTCCAAAAATAACGTGTCTATCAAAAATAGTCTTTCAACTGCTTTTATGAAGGAATTATGAGTGTGGAATAAAATATCCCAATATCTTCACTTTTCATGCAATATCAATTCAGAACTCTAACAAACCTTAAAGTATCATGATTTCTATTTTTTATTTTATAAATCTAAAAATCATTTTTAAAACAGATACTTAATTGTGTCAAGGTTCGTTAAGTCAAGTTCAGCTTAGTTCTAGGTGCATCTGTTTTTAATTGTTGAAACAAATAATTGTTTTTTCATTAAAGATTGCTAAATACCTTCAAAAATCTACTGGACTTTTTAATTAACCAACAAAAACTTTCTTGAATACCTGGAGTGTACAATGATCATAATTCGTTTTAAAAGACTTAATGGTGGAAATGTTTTTTACGATCATCCTTATTTTATAAAATTTATTGGTTTAATTATTTGTCATGTGCAATAATTGCCCCAGTAACATTTAAAGTTTTTCTTTGTATAAAACATCGTACATACTCAGTAGATTTCATAAAATTGACAAAATTGATGAGAGAAATTATTTTCCTTTTCAAGTATAATCATGTCTGAAGCGATATATAATGTAAATGAATCAATATCACTCATAAGGCATAAAAAAATAACCAATTAGCTTATTTATTACCTCTATTGTTTTATCATCCTCAAAAATTCCTTAAATCGAAAGAATAGGATTAATTATCCAAATGTTCGTTGATATTTATTAAAAGGCAGATTTTCAGAGGTTTTGAACTCACTGATTGAATTGACTAACGAATATTAAATATTTTTCTCTACCAAAGTTTTCAATAAACTCTGATTTTTTGATTAAGTAAAAATTCACACCTATTTTTAATACTCTGTCTTTAAAATTAAGTCTCGTATTGGACATATCTCTTGCCAAATTGCCTTGGATGAATTTATAGAGAGATAGTTATGTCAAGCCAAAACCATCTGGACTAGATAATTTTTCGACAACTTCATCAAAAGTTTTTTTTTACAACAATTATTTTTGTGTTCGTTGTCTCTTTAAAAAATGATTTTTTTTTATTTTTGCAATAAATTTTTCTTGCATGCATTTTTAAGGCAAATGATGAAGGGATAACAGCATTTAAAGTCTTGTGACATGTTAAGTAATTAGCTTTGTCTTTATTTTTTATTCAAAAGTATCACCATGTATCAGAATTTTATTTAACATTAGAAAGTGCCACGTTCTCACACAAATTATTCCAAAGTTTAACTTAGCTGCACGCAAAACTGTATCTAATGTTTTTTTTTATTTTCAAATAATCCTCAAATCGTAGAACATAGTCATACTACACTTATGAATAGAAAAATTCTGCTTTCTATGGAACTCTTTTAAGATTTCAGAGTTTTCTACCATAGAGAATGAGAAGTAAATATTTTCTAAATCGATAAAAAAATTCGATCTAAAAATAAAATTGTTGTTAAAATCAATAATCCCGTAAAAAATCCCAAATGGCTATAAATATAAATTGTTCTAATTTCTTTAGTAAAGTATTTATATCCATTAATTTATTCCAGCGAAACGTAGGCTAGAAATAAAATATATTTAAAATTACTGCTGAACTGTATTAAAAAAAAAAATTATTTTTCGCGTAAAAAAATCGTGATTTTGTTGTTGTTCAGCTCTTAACTTTGTATCAGATATCATAAAATCGAAAAAATGTTTTAAAAAGCTGTGAAATAAATGTTTAATAGTTATTAAGCGAAATATAAGACTACTATTGAAGTTTCAATAACGATTTTACCCAATGATTGTTAAAAACGGAAGTTAGTAGAATTTGAATACAGTTTATCCAATACTAATGACTATCTATTAATCAAAAAAAATTTTTGATATGAAAATTCATTAAGTAAGATTTAGCTTTCTACTCTATTTCGATAGCAATTTATGAACAACTTACTTGAGAGATGTCAACTCGGTCCCTGTTTAATTGTTATTTTTCTTTAATAAATCGATATCAGATGTATTGCAGGAAGGAATTCTTCCAATAATCAAATAGAATTATTAAAAAATATCACTTTTCACAAACTTGATACGATATCTGTTTATAAAATTTATTTTGAGGATTATTCGTGTTTCTGATGGAGGCAGACGATAGAAACCAAGAAAGCTATGTCATGTGTCTCATCGAGTGTCACAAATTAATTGATAAAGTAGAATGTACTGTAAATTTTTCATCGAAAATTATCGTATATTTCTTTAATTTAATAAATATTAGATAAATCAAACAATGTTATAATACAAATCTTTAATGTTTGTGATACATATTCACTCGTGTGAGTTATGTCAGCAAGTTGGCAAAAATATCATCAGTTGAGTATGACTTTCAAGCCATCTGCAGGTTTCATCTCAGAGAAAAATTCAAAGATATCAAAATTGTCTAACTTACCTTTTCGATCAAGTTTTTATTTTAAAAAATAATCACTACATAAGACTGCTGCATAATAGTGGTGTTGAATCAGACGAAGAAGATTCCACTCGAAAATATTTCGTTTTTGCTGGCCAAAGCAATGTTTCTATTATGGGTCAATGGCTGAATTGTTATTGACCAATAGTGCTTTCCTCCATGATTATCTCTTCTAAGGGTAAATAATACTTGTACCAAGGTAACACTAAACAGTATATTGTAAAGATAAATGCGATCAGAGTTGATCAAAATTGTGCTTGAAGGAATTAAGCTGGAGTAGAACTATTCTATCTGCCAGTGCATTCACAAAACTTTTCAGCCTGAGATCTGGTGAAGCGATCATGGTATGAACATAAAGTAACTTCAAGACAAGATATATGAATAAGCTTTACAGTAAAAGTGATTTGTATCGTTAAAGACTTAAGTTATCTGTCAGTCAAATTTACCATTTGTGTTGATTTACCTGTTCTCTGCTTCTTGATAGTCCTGTGACGTTATTCTCAAAATTTTACAGAGCTAATTTAGTAACGTTAAAAATATCTTTAATTTCGAAATGGCCATTGTTGACTTCTTATTTAATTACAAGGTAATTTCAGGTGGCGAATGAAGTTAGTCATTACCTTAACAGATACTCATATTGAGGAATATGAAAACTCTGTTATATTTTTCTGTGATAGATAAGTCACAGGTGTATAAAGAATAATTAAAGTCACTTAAGCTTATATTAAGTTGTAATTTTAGTAGAATTTTATTAAAAATAAAAAATTTGAATAAGAATGAGATTTGATAATTTTTGCTTTATTCTGTTGGAAAGGAGTTAAAAATTAGAGACAGGTCTGTTCTGAAGTCAAAATCCTCATTTTAATTTTAGAATTGTACTTTGCTTATTTCGAGATTTGCTTAGACCGTTATATAAAAGTATTAATTGTGTTAAATAGGATTAAATTTTGACTTTTTTTTCTGTGGTAACTAATTTTATTTGAAAAAAGCTTAAATTCCATTGCACAATTCTCTATGACTCTCATTGTTGTTTTTTTTTTCCTTGAACATCTCGCTTTATAATAAATTTATCCTTGTTTATTTCCAAATATTTTTAGGTGCAGTCCAGCAAACAGAAGCACTTAAGTCAATAATTTTTTATTAACGAGTTAAAATGTTGTGGATTTCAACAGCTCAATTGTTTTAAATGATTTTTCGACTTTTAAGCAACTAAAAATAGATAAAAAAAAAGATTAAATGGCCATCGAAACCTTTCCTTAAGATTTATAAACAACACTTGTTAGCAAAAGTCAAATGAAAACCTGGAAGCGTTGCTGCCGGATTAATACGGTTTTAAATCCTTGACCGTTAATTACGCTCATCCTAAGTTTAAGAAAACTATTACATACTCTGAAGTAGTTTTTAACAAATAAGAGAGTTTATTAAACTGAATATTTCTAGGAGTTATTCCTAGCTTAAGTAAAAATTGATTGAATCAGAATTAAGTTTCAAAAAATATACTTAAATATTTACAAGAAAAAATATAAAAATAAACGATCTATCGAGAACTAACGAAAGAAAATGGGTTACTTGGAGCAATATTGGATATAAACCAATTACTTCCATTAATTTATTTAATTTGATAAAATTTACCACAATTTTGAACAAGAAATAAAAAAAATGAATTTAGAACTATTTCAAAAAAATTTTAAACAATATTTTTTCCAGTTTTTGTGTGAATAACTTGACAAAAAATTATCTAATTAAAAATTTCCTTAAAAAAATTGAATCAGGTTTTTACATTTTTGTACATTATCGCTGATAATTATTTTAGAGTGCACGTGTTTATCGCAAGTTAATTACCCATAATGAGGCCCTACATATACTTTAGTCCGAATATAATTGTTATGTTTTTTAAAAATTAACTTAAAAATTTAAAAAATTAATATAAAATAAGGGGCTTTATTTCATTATCAAAGATACAATAGGGAGGTATATGCAAATTTATCACTTCATATTTATTTATCAATAATAATTCATCTTTGTTGTAAAATAACTTTTTATGCTAAAATTCTAACGACCAACATCTTAACCTGATTACTGTTGTGTGAGAAGAATTTTAAATTTACCTTTCACTAAAATTCTAGATTGCTATTAAATCAAACTAAAAAAATTGCCTTGACAAATATTAATATTATTTTTATGCTAATATTTTTCTTGATGAAAACAACTGTAGTATGGTGTGATTTTTTATCTCTTATCTAACGATAACAATTTTATTGATATTTTGGCTACTAAACTCTACATATAATCTTAAAATTTTGGCAAATTAAAAAAAGCACTGATTTTGTAATATATTTGATTAAAGTAATATTTTTATCCTTATTTAATTCTATTAAACTAAAAACATAGAAAAAGAAAATTTGTTAATAGCTTAACCGAACTGTTTTTTATCAGTTGGGTTCAGTAGCCGCCTTAACCGTTGACAAGCTAATTTTGTTTTTACTCATGGTCATTCTTTTATTTCTGCTTTTTTTGGTAAGTTAATTTTTTGAATAAAGCATCTTAATTTTGTATTATGTGAAAGAACTCTGTTAGTCTTGACGAGATTTGATAATCGGGAATTAAAGATTAATTTTAGACGAATAAAAATTGTCTTTGGAATAAGGACAGATCACAGCCAATTCTATCAACTCCAACATCTTTATATCAATTTAAATGGCGATAACCTTATGTATTTTATTGGCATGGAAAAGCATGGTCAACTAAATGTAGGTTTTCTAAATATTGATTTTGAACAGGTAAATTCGGGTTAATTATTAAAGAGAAATAATCTTATGATAGAAATTCAAAAAACTCGACATAGATGGACTACAGTTTTAGATAGCTCTGTTTCTGTTAGCTCGACCCCACAACCATGCAGGTCAATCGGTTTAGGTCCATTTCAGTTTCATTTGTGTGCCTGCACATTGAGAAGTAGGTGCACTGACAAATATTGCCCTTTATTTGAAAGTCTTTCATTTCAGGTATGAAGTTACTTTTTTATTTATTTTTTGTAAAATCGTAGGATGTAAATCCTTTGGGCTTTCTATACGTTTCAAATCTGCCAACTAGTTCCTGCAGTACTCATGTTACCAGGCTGAGCGTTTGTGGAATCTCTATCTTTAAAGTAAAAAATGAAGAATTTGGAGAAAAAATAAATGCGTTAAGAATTCCAATATTTTCTGAGTGTGTATGCCAAATATTTAATCATTCAGGCCATTTCACTCTTAACCAATGAATTAGCTATAATCGATGCTAGTGATATCAATACCAGTTTACCCCTTTCTGGGCTTTTTTCTGGACCAAAAAAGTTAAGGTGCAAGATTCAGTATCAATATTCAATCTTTCAAGTATGATTTGATAATGATTATTGAATTATTCTAGAAGACGAGCTGAAGAGTTTTCGGTCGTATATTACCATGTCCAAACAAGAATCCCGGTCGATTTACTCTTCTATTTTTGTCAAACTAATCCTAGACAATTTTTGGAGTGTAATATGGCTTCTGGTGTTCATTATGCGTCGAGTAGACTCGATATTAGTATTCCTCTTATTTTAAATCTACAAAAACCGCTCAGCAAGGTTTTTAAGAATAAAATATTCAGCCCAGTATTTTTGACATCGTTATTTCCCCTTTAAAAGATCAGGTTATTCCAGAAGAATTTGCAAGAAGACAAACATTCCGATTCAGCAAAATAATGTTTCGACAATTAATGGGATTTAACCAATGCATTGGCGATAACTGTTTTTATTTCGTCAAATCTAGTACATTAAAAAAAGTAAAAATTCAATAAAACTAAGGAGAGAAAATTCCCCAAGAGCTTCGAAATGGTAATCAGCGGAGATGCTACAATTTGTGAAACTATAACTGCATGTTTCTATCACGAAGCAAAAGAATGTGTTGAACTTTCTAGACAATTTGATGGTCAAGTAGCCATTTTCAGAATGCAATCTTCTTTTAGGGTAAATAATTTTTTTATTATTTATTGATTATTTGACATTTAGTTTCAAATTGCTCGTTTCAAAGATATAAACTTTACCTACACTAGATTAATGCGTTTAGCTCCGACACATGATGCAGAGAATCTTGTGTTGGAAGATGGTCCAGAATCCTTATCTTCTTTAAATCTAAAATTTGAAATCAAAGAAATAGATTACAACGCTTCAACAACTGCAACTCCAGAAGAAATATCTCCTTCGGATATATAACTGAGTTATTTGAGTACTTGATTTATCATAAATTTCATTCATAATTATTTTAAATCGATTTTTAAAAGTATTAATTTAAATAAAAATTTATGCGTATAAATTTAATTTTCTTTTGTTAAAAAATTTAATTTAATTAATTCGCTTTCGTACATTTCGTTTAAATGTGGGTTTCCTCAGTTTCAAGTTTTACTAAAACAACGAGAGATTCTTTTTATGAGATAATTATATTAAAATTTTTCTGTGTTGTTATCGCGGAGTTCTTATTATCGATAGCAATTCTTATTCATACTTCGTTCCTCATGCATAGAAAATTTTTTTAATGATCAATTTATTGAATGGAAACTTAGGTTTTTGATTGATCTCAACCCACAGAATAGAAAATTACACGTATTAAAAAGAGTTGGGTGATATTTAAATTATGTCGAAAGGTAGCAGCAAAAATATCCTTGGTTTGAATTTTGTTACACCTCGTTTTCCGACATTTTGCGAAAATTTATTTTGATTATAAAATTTAAATTTTACAATAACATTGAAGCGAATAATTCAATTTTGTGTCTATTTTTTTTATTTATTATTTAAAATCTAAATTCACGTTTTCCGACATTGGTAGAGACTTTTGTCTGATGAAGACTTTCCTTAATTAATGAGTGTTTTGACTATGCTAGGGTAACTTTTATTGAGAATAGCTAATTGATAAGATTTAAAAATTGTTAATTAGAGTGGGATGCAAGGTAAAGTTGAATTTACTGTTGGAGAACAATCCTGGAATAATAACTTCAGTCGGTTTAATATTTTTGTTCTTGTAAATGGGAGGGTTGAAAAATCAATTACCGTCTCAATTTGCAACAATATGATCCTAAGCTAATGAAATTTTGATTACACTTAACCAAGGGATGGTGATGAATAAATTATTCTTGGACGGAATAAATTTCTTATTGTAGAAACATTTCGTTCTTTTTTCGATTGTAGAGGTTCAGTGATATATGCTTTATTTCACCAAGCAGTTTGATAGTGAAGGAATAAAATATTTTTTTCTCAGATTACAAAAAATGGCAAAAACATGTAATTTTGGTTCTTTTTTGTCTCTAAAGCTTCACGATATGCTTTTATAGCAGGCATCTAATATACCAAAAATAATATTCGTTTTAGCTTCGTGGCTGAAACGGAACATACATTAAAAACGACCTTAGAATCTTTGAGAATCATTTTCTTTTCAGGAACAGAAAAAAATGAAATTTAAGGTTTCAAGTGGAAATCAATCCAGCATAAAAAAACTATGCATGTGAACATAAAACCCTCATACCGCTGTAATTCTCTAAAACACTTATGTAGTGACAGCCCTTATAAATTCAAAATTTGCTTGTTTTGCATATCAAATGTCACACAAAATGGTATGCAGAAAAAGTTACTCTTGAAATAAAGTTATTCATAATTTATTGTCTAATATTAACTATATCGAGCCTTATTTTATAAATGTAAATTTCACAGAAAAATAATTAAAATTAAAATTAATACTAGATCAGTTATGTCAAATATTTATAAATCCATAATTTCATGCCTTAATATTCAAATATTAATAACGATTATCGTCTTTAACAGCTCCTAGAGGTCACATTATCATGTCACTAGATAGCTGATGTGGAGATAGCCCTCAATTCAAAGAAAAGAACTAGAAAATGGTTTTATTTGTTAAATAGGAACCCTTATAATGAAAGGAGATTGAATCGAACTTTTAAAAAATTTTGAACAACAAATTGTTAATTTGTTGAATCTTTATTGTCTCCTTATGTTATCTTGTAAGATTTTAATTATCTATTCTCAGAAAACATTATCCTTCTAAGAAATTTTTAAGCACGGATTAAACTTAAGCCGCGAGCGACAACTAAATTTGTCAAAGCTCGATCGATTTCTTTTTATAAGTAAGAAAAGGTTGACAAAGCATTAGAAAAATAGGAGAGATAAGAGATAATATAAGTTCAATTACAATAATTGACACAAATCATTTTTACTCTCTAACAAGAATGACAATGTATGGGTATGTGAATATTTTTCGGTCTGAATTAATCCACAAATAAACATTGACAATATTCTTTCCCGAGACACGATGAACTCTTTGCAAAATAAGAGGTGGATTAAAGTTTACTGTGATTGATCTGGCTTCTGCTTATTTGCAGTTAGAGGTAGAAGAAAGCGGTCCATCCTATTTAATAATTGATACTCACAAAGAATTATATCGATTCCGAAGAATGATACTCGATATTTTATCCCACAAGATATTTTGCAAAAAACTATCGATCATTATTGACTGAATTTGACAACATATCATTCTATTTTTGTGATATTATTAAAACCGGAAGAAACGTACAATATCTTTAAAAACATTTATTGCTGTTCTTGAACGTTTAAGAAATCATTGCTTTTCTAAAAAAATATAAATGTCAATTTTTTAAGAATAGGGTGGAAAATTGCAGTACCATAATCGTAGTTAAAGGAGTTAATATATCTAAATCAAGAACAAATGCTATCGATTTAATGGAAAGGTAAAAAAACTGGAATAAAATTAGAAGTTTATGTAGTCTTATGAGGTCTTATCGAAACTCTATTTAAAATCTGGCAGATATATTGACACCTTTATACGATTCGATTAAAAAAAGAAGTTATATGGACCGATATACACATTAAATCCTTGAAATAAGCAGAAAAGAAATGAGTAACGCAATAACTTTGACTTATTCTGACCCAAATCTTCCAATAATACTTGCAACAGACGTTTCTGCAATTGGTATAGAAGCTGTGCTTTCTAATATCACATAGGACGGTTTTGAAAGACCTATATCATTCGCTTTTGAACCGTTGCAACCAGCTTAAAAAACTCCTTTACCTTCTAAAAAAAGCTCTATTTATCAGTTTGGTATTGAAATAAATTTTTCCTTATCTCAAACGATATAATTTCACAATTCAGTCTGATCATTGACTACTAATGTTTAAATTTGATCAATTAAAAGGATATTCATTAGCAACAACAGCCAAAATTCAAGGATGAGGATTTTTTTTCCTGTTATTTTTTGTAATTTCACGTATAAAAAAAGCTGAGGATATTAAAAACGGATCTGCACTGTCAAGATGTTTTCTTAAAATTGTCGAATAAATCAAGGTCAAAATGTTAAATTTTGTAAACTTTAAGACATTATACCTCCAAAACGTTACGCAAAAAAAATTTTTAAAGAAAATTATGTTTATCAAATTTTGAATACTGTCATATCTTTACATTTAAATGGCTTGAAAAATTATAAAGTCCGATATTCACACGAATTAGATACGAATAAACAATTTTTCGACGATAGAAATCCCTAAAGAGTAAGGATAAAATTTTTATTACAATTGAGCTTAGAAAGAGAATTTTACAGAAATGACACGAAAATCCCTTAGGAAATAAACAAAAGCTTTAGCGAGTCTATCAATATTATGACCATTAATAAATTTGGATATTAAGTCAATTATCTAATGTTTTACCACATGTGTACTGGAAATGGAACTAAAACACCCTTCCATACCGATACAAAGTTGGTCTCGAGTGTCTATGCTAAATAAAGAGTCAATGTAGATTTTTTATGAGAAATATTCTCTAAATCTGTTTTCATTATTGTTGACGATTATATAAAGTGACCAGAAGTTTATATAATAAAAAAAATAAGTCAAGAAACACTAAATTTAAATCAGGAAATATTCACTAATATCGGGATATCGCGATCACTTCTAAATAATAATGTACCTCAATTTACATCATTTGTGTATTCGAATATTATCATAGTCAGAATATTATTTATAACTAGTACTTCACCAGAGTAGTTTCAAAGTGATATAAATTGGTTTCAAAGTGGATAAAGAAATGTTCCATATTAAAAAATAATGCTAGCTTCGTTTCTGCGCATGTTCGATAGACACTTCTGAACATCGCAAGATAACCTGAACCCTCTGTCGAAAAATTAAAGACCTATAACCCGAAGAAAAACAATAATGTCGGTTATTCTGTAAAATTTAAGACTAATGGGGAAAATCCAACAAATGGAGATATGTGAAATTTTTTAAAGCAATGAAGGAAAGGTTTAACTAGGTCTGAACCAATGGCTGACATCACCCTTGGTACATCGAATAATTAATGAAATGAATTGGAAATCAAGATATCTATTGAGATTCTTACCTTGCTACTATTCCTTTTCAATTACCAAAATTAACCAGTTTACATTCTGTGCTAAGTTTGACAATAAAATTATGATAAACTCAATACAGAATATTCATTTTATAATCGTAATCTTAGTTATCTGTCCTCTTAACTCCAATATCTCCAGTATAAGTTTCATGTCGGAACTGGTGGATTATATATCTAAAAGTAGAGAAGTTTTAGAGTGACTTGTGTTGGGTAGACTCACACTTTTGAATAAAGTTGATTATCTTCATTTGACCCAAAAAATATTTATCATCATTTTCCTATTTAGCCTGTTATGAATTAAACCAATTATAGAAAACAGAATACAACAATACTGATCACTAATAAGTACCAAGTATTAATAATTTTAACATATTTCTAAACCTTTACAACTACATCTAAAGTTTCTTAAAACAATAGAAATTTCTGGATGTCTTATAAATATAAAATCATAGTGTTTCTGAATTGCTAGAAGGAAAAGGGAGTACAATATAATATTAAAACCCCCTAAAATAGGACTAAAATTATACTTTTTTATTCAATTTTTCTTGACATAAAACGGCACATAAAAAGGTCGATTTTTACAAATTTAAAGGACTGAAAAAGAATTTAACTTTCAAAATAATAATCAATAATCTTGCCATGTATAATCGATTTTCTCGCAAAACTTTTTTTCAACACACATTATAAAATAGTATAATTGATTAATCAGACAAAAATTTTCACTTCCATCGCTTCGTGCTTTGTGTTGTTCTCAAATGTTCGTGCCACAATATTTTTCTTAATTAATTTTTACTATTCGGTTAAAATCAAAAAAATTTGGTAAAAATGGATTTTTAGGGTTATTATTATAATTTGTTGTTGAAGTATTTTTCGGTTGCATCAAAATCTTTACTAACTAAATTATCTATAATAACAGTGAAAAAAATTTGGTCAGCCTAATTTGAAAATTTAACCTTTTCTGATCATGTTAAAATTAATTTAAAATTCAATCAATTCTCAATATCAGATACTTATGTTTTAATTTTGGATTATGCTGTTTTACAACTGATGTTTTTTATAACTTGTATTGAATATTAGGCCATTAGAAGATCAATAAAACACAAGGTACTCTTGGCTAGTTTTTTTTTTTTCTATTTTTTCGATAAACTATTTTAGTTTCAAATTTTTATCATAGATCAATATCCAAAAATTTTTTTAATGACTTTTTGAGCTTCTTCATAAGTGTAGGTTGACTTATTATTCAATGCCTGAAGCTTGAATTCATGTAAGGTTAGAAAATAAAATTATGCTTTCGTTCTTCAATGCTTTTACAAAAGCTAAAAGTAAAGAATAAAGCCATAATCGATTCGTTTACAATTTAGAGTAAATAAAAAAAGACTTATAACTCCAACGTGGTGAGTTATTTTATGACTCTACCTACCGATCACTTTATCAAAATGTTCAGGGATTTTGACCCAAATGTGAAATTTACTTATTTTAGTGTATCTTACATTAATCACCAAGTTTATTTGTATATTTAAGATTAAATATTTTGAATTTTTTCATTTCATGAAATCCTCATTTTTTGTCAAGTGGCTACTGAGGGTGGTTTTTCAGCTATACCCTTGGTCCTAAATTTCTCATAATTTTAATTCATCACTTGCAATGTAGACGTTAAAGTTCTTTTCAACATTATTAGTCGTCAATTAGGATATTTTTTTGTTTAATTTCCTCCTCTCTCTGATGATTAAAAACTAATTTGTACTGTTTATAATTACGTTTAATGATCCTATATGTTGACGAGAACAATCGAATTGGGTAAAGCATTAAATATTATCGTGTTTGTTTGTATTAAGAGCACCTTATTATCGACCCTGGATAGAATTACAAAGCTCTTTAAAGCACTGTCGCATTTTGAGGCTACTCTAAGTGAAGCTCTTAATTCCCCCTCCGACATATTTATAAAATGAGTTAAAGAAACACAAATTTTGGTCAGCTTCTTATGCAGAGAGAAATTATTCTGCAATCAAAATTTTAAATTAACACATGTGAAACATTACTTGCAACTTTCTCTTTAACAAATTATTATATTGTAAAGATATTAATGGCTGGTAAGGGCTGAACCTTCTGTAAAACTAGGTAGTAATCAGATGGAAGACACTACCCTAACGACACATCGAGCACCATTCTAACATGGACAGCAATCTCACCCAAATGAGTGCTTTCGATAAAACAGTAACTCTTACATATATTTTTTACCTTTATGTACCCAAACATTAGCTTATGTAAAAAACAAAAATGGAACGAATTATTAAATAAACATAAAATATAAATAACCATGATCATCTTCGTAGGGTACTCGCGCCTAAAATTAACATTTAAATTACAAATATTTTGTAAATTCTGTCAAAGTAAAATAATCTAATAAGAAAAAAAATTGATGTAATAATTCACAATATGGGGGAATTTATAGAATTTGGGCTAGAAAATGTACTCAGAGCATACATATTAAGTATTAAAAGAAGCAAAGTTCCAACACTGTAAATAATCAAGAGATAGAGAGAACTATGCAAGAAATGTTTCACAAAGTAATTATTACAAAATATGAATAATATTTTAATCGAGCATGAGGTCTACAGTACAAAAATGACTTTACATATAAAATTAAATGAACATGAATGGCTTTTAAAAAGTAATGTAACAAAGCGTTGAAGTTGTAAATATGATAGAAAGATAAAAGCCATCGATAAATTTAAGGGGATAAGTTGGTTCTAACAAATCAGTATTTTCATCATTTCTAATATATTAATTTATTCATATAATCATCATAAAATACAGTTTTTATTGTAAAAACATTCTCTCTAACGCTAAGAAATATTTAGAAGATTAAATGATTGAAACAAAAAGTAATACTTATATTTTATTAAAAAACGACACAAAATACCCCTATCGTTTAACTGTGTTTTAATCTTTAAAGTAATCGGATTTGTGATTCGATAAAAACTTGAAATAATTATTAAATTATTATCAAATCAAATTTTTTATTTTAGTTTAAATTTTTTTTAAATCGTTAAAAATAACAATTTTATTATTATGTTCTGTTATAATTTTTACCCGTGTCTAATGATATTTAGTTAAAATTATTAATATTGGCTGTTGTTAGGTAAAACAAATACTGCTTTGTGAAACGACACATTAAATTTTGCACAGTGTGCTGGTAAATTACTTTGTTACAAGAAATTATTATTCCTATTTTCAAAAGATAAAACTATTTATTTACTATTCTAAAAGGTTTTTTTCAAATACTGTATGAGAATGTTTAAAAAATCTGGTGGAATAAATTCTAGGATTTTAGAAATCTTATAGATTTTTTTTTTGTTCGCCCTTTACGTCTATTTTTGTTATACAGTATCAAATGTTGTGTTTTAGTGTTCTAAATGATCAATAAAAGGAGTTTGTAATTCATTGAATCTACATTGGTATGCTTGAAACGTTATCACACCATATTCTAATACTTAGATCATCTCAGACCAATACAAGAAGAAATTTTAGGGGCATTTCTGGAAATAAATTTTTTCTTTAATATCTTATTATCTAATAGGTCATGCGACGTCTAACCATTAATATCACTGATTTACTTAGATAGTTAAAAAACATTCTATTCTTCTTCATTGGCTAAAAATTTTTATGGGATATGATGCTGTATATAAAAGTCATCAAGAGTATAGAGCATCTATTTCGAATAAATAATCAGTTTAATCAATTTATTTCACTCTGAGTTTGATAAATTGCATGAGAAAAAAAAAGTTTCTTATAGCTTCCCAGTTCTAAAGTTTAATTGAAACAATACTGATCCATTTATCCTCCAATTTTCTTTATTGACTCAATTGTTCAGATAGATTTACAGATATTTTGACCGACAAAACATCACTCGAATCGTTACAATTATTTATAAAAATTTTATCCGTGGTTGATTCACTCTAAGTACCATACTAGATGGATTTCTCCTAACTTGGCTACAATACAGTTGTAAAACCAAAAAGTTTCTTTCCTTGATATTTTTGATGCTTTATTTTTAATACTTAGTTAAAATGTCAAAGTATGCTATCTTTCTTCTTCGCAATGCAGACATTTGACCACCCAAAATTTTCTCCATCTTTCAGATTTCCCATTTTTATATCCTAAAAGTGTACCTGTACAGAAAACTATACGACTCACTGAAAACAAACCTACATATGATTTTTCTAGATTTCGTTTAGTCTTAGAAGCTAAATTGTAAAACCAATCACTCGTGTTTTTTAAAATAATTAATTTAAAGGGAATGTTGCTAAAGATGAGAATGAATTGAGTACTATACGACTGATGAAAAGCTAGCAGTCTTTTGAATACATTTTTCTGAGTAACTCTTCCTATAGCCCTATTTAACACCTAAATTGAGCGTATATCTAGTTGATTAAAAGATAAATAAAATGTGAGTAATTTATTTTTCTGTACTAAAACTTTGCATTCTTAGAAGATAAAGTGAGAGCCATTGTCCGTAATAGTTTTTGAAAATCCCTTTTGGAAAATATTCTTAGAAGAAATTTTTCTGTGTTTACTGTGATAAATGTCTGCTTAAGTATAAATTTTGGGAATTAAAAGAAGCTATCAACATAACTAAGAAACATACATTCAAAGCGGGATCCCGTAATTTCATATTGACTTCACTCCATATATCAACTTGTTTCTTCTTGCATTGCTTCCGATGCAATTCTTGGTGTTTTCCTTCTAAAACAAAAACAAAAATGAAAATTTACTATGAGTTTTTGGCTTTCTTTAGCTGATTCGTGTCGCAGAGAATACAATTTTGCAAGCGAAATAGTTTTTGAATGTATAGCTTACGTTTTAAAGTTTATATAATTAAATTCTCTGGAGAAGTTTCAGAATTATCAATCGGTCGTGTACTACAAAAAACTTGTATAAAATATAAATCTCATTTTTTTTGTAAAAATTTCTTAATTTACCATTTTAACAACTTATTAATCATCTTTGTGCTAGATAGCTGTAGCTAGAATTTTATCTTTTGAAGTTTCATTAAATAATCCAAAATGATTGATTAATGAAAAAGTTTAAACGATTTTAGATAATAAGATAATTAATTGTTAGAATATTTTTTATAAGTAAAATATGGAAAGAAAGAGTATTTCCATTCGCGTTTTTATCACAAGAACTATGTAAACTATTGAGCTATCTACCTAATAAAAAAATTTCAAATCTTTACGTAACAGAGGCTGGATTTTGGTATATTTCTTTCGGCTCAGAGAAAATTTGAAACAGCGAACGATGATCAGTGAATTAGGAAAATTACTTGATTTCTAAGTATTTGAGTTACTATTTAATTCCTCAAACTATTGCAAGTTATTCATTTTCAATTCTTAAGTATTTTTGCTATGCTCTGTTTAGAATTCCCAAATCAAATATGAGAAGGCTCTGTGAATTTTCACGGAATCTATGTGATAGAACTTCTCCTATCCCAAAAGATCAGGCGTCTGTAGCCAAGAACACAGCTAAAGAAGAAAAATAATTCAAAAGCATTTCTGTTCTTTAGGTTCTGTATAAGATGATTAAAAAGCTATTTATGTTTGTCACTTTATTTAAAAATTTTTCCTTTTCTTGTAAATTGTAACGACTTTTATGAATCATAAATAGTGGATTAATGATTTCGGTAATAGTTGATTAACCCACAAAATTTTAATCATTTAATGCACTTTTTAAGCTAAAACACATCATAAATTGACGATTTTTAAGCTTCTTCATTAGATATTCCAATTTTTTAAACTTTCATTTGTATTAAAATGATCTCGTTTAAAATAAGTGAGAGAATTTCCTTTTTATTTTAAGACCAAAATCATTAAGTCTTTAAAATATCGTTTATTTACTTCAAAAAGGCTCTGATGTTAAGGAATCAGTAATAACTATATTTTCTAAATATCACTCCAAAGTAAAAATTCCTTAAAAAATTTCATTCTTGATCTTTTTCAAAATTTTCTGTTCGGAAATTTAGGTAATTGGTAGCCTTGAATTAAAAAAGCCCTATGCTTACAAAATATATATACTGTTAATTGTCGTAGACTTTCTTTTGAAAATATTCCCAATCAAGATCTATTTTTTTAAACATAAATCTTCTTTAACTTTAGATATTAGTTATTCAAATGATGGAAATGATATTCCTCTATTTTGATAAGTTTGTTAATTGAGACAGAAAAAGTAGATAATATTCTTATCAAATCATCATTATTGAAAATATAGACAATTGGTGATGCAGAATAATAATGGTTTACATGATGTTAATACCCTATTTGAGCAAAACATTATGATTTTGCTTAATTGATGACTTTTTTTGATCGGAAATAGGTCTTGCTTTTAGAAAAATTGGATATTTATTCAGATTTTTCCGAAAGTTTTTTGTTTCATAAGTCTTAGTACATTTGTCATCATTCTAAAAATAACGAGGAAATTTTCTATAACGAAATATTTATATTCATTTTATCAATAATATTGCTTCTGGGAGAAGGAAACGAATCAAATAATTAGGTAATGAAATTTCGACAGGTAAAATTAACATAGAAAATCTTCAAGTCTGTGAACTACCTTTGACTAACTGAACAATCACAAAGCTTAAGCCTTCAGTCCTGATTTAATAACCTGTAAAACTTCTAAATCACAAAGAATTTTCCTTCAAAATTTAAACATAAACAATTGAATTTGCTTCTATTGAGAATTTTTCAGAAGAACTTGCATAAACACTTAAATAAATCGGACATTTTTAAATGTGAGGGGTGATGTAAAATTTTAAAACATTAAGATTAGTGTCCAAATCGTCAATATTTGAATATTTTTCAATGTAATTCTTTCTAAAGTTTGATTATTTGAAGTTTTTTTAAGATGACCGATGAGATCACAAATGTCACAAATAGCATCGTTAAACAGGAATTTGTTTCCAATCTGTTTTAAGAAAATTATTTAAAATATGTTTAAAATTATCTATAATTAAAAAAAAACTAAAATTTTATCTTTAAAACGTCTATTAGAGTTATTTGAATTCAATCGGAGTTTTAAGAAGCATTTTTAATTTTGATTGACTATGAAAAAGGTTTATTTCACACTTTTTATTTTCTTCAAGAACGATATTTCCTTTATTTTTATAATAACTTGTATTACAATAATACAATATTTGCGAAGGGCTGTATCAAAAAAAGATTTAAAATTACAAGATGCAAGAAAGACAACATTTTAAATACAAATTAATTAAACTGATCACTTTCAACCTATTTTTCTTGCCAAAAATAACTTCTTTCTTTATAATTAGAGGTTTAAAATCAAAGCTTTGTTTTGAAAAAGTAAAAAATCTATTTAAAAGTATTTATTTCAATTTAGTCAATTTCGCTTGACTTTTAACTGAAAAATAGGTTTTGGGTACCATTGGAGCCAAAAATTTATCAGTTTTATTTTAATTTAAAATTATTTTGGAATCCACTTGCTTTTCTAAAATTTAAAAGTGTGTGTTCCACAGCTTAACTGTTGCATCTAATTCATTTATTTTAAAAATTATTTTCAGACTTTGTTAGTTTTAAAAATTAAATAATCTCCAAGGAAAATATAGTATAATACTTAAAGTTACTGATAAAATGACATTAGTAACAAAATAGAGTACTGCACAAAATTTCTTTGTCTTTTGTTAGATAAACAAATCTTTAAAATAGATAATATTTTCAAGTAACCAAAAATAGGAATGTTCAATATTATGTAACGTTTTATTGAAAAAATTATTAAACGATTAATACTCTTAAGTTTGCATAATATTTTGACGCAGAAAAATTTTTTTGATTAAAAAATAATTTATTCATCGAAGATTAATTATTAGTATCATCATTAGTTTCGTTTTACTCAATAAATGTTTTGAATTACACACCTGTATTTTTTATGTAAGAATTTATTTTAAAAATTAAGTCAATATTAAGATGAATAAAATAATTGTTTATCTAACGTCGCCTTTAATTTCACAACCTTAAATTCAGCTATATAATAAATATAATTGTAAAGATATTTTTTCCATTATTTTCAAAAAATTTTATTGACAATATATTTAATGTTGTTATCTTACTAATTGGAAATATTACATTTTTTTACAGCCGTATTTCCCTATTTGTATGCTGCAAAATTAATAAACACTCTTTAGGGATTTAGAGTTATATAATCTAATTTCAATATTTTGTAAACGATGACTCGATATCTGTTTAAGTTATTAAATATTAAGTTCTACTTTCTCTTTTTATGCGCTTTAAAGAATAGTATTACAGCTAATTAAAAATTTAAACGGTAAAAAACAGATTTTTAAACATTACCTTAAATAAAACTTTATTTTAATTGTTTAAAAAATTGACTTTTTCCAAAGTCTATCGATTCATTTTGAATGATTGAGCCTCAAATAAATAAATAAGATCCATCAAAAGAAGTAAATCTTACTCTCTCAAGTTTCATCATCGTACATCTTCGTTTCCTCTTTTAGGTTAAATGCGCCATATACCCGCATAAGTCTCTAAGAAATCTTCAAATCCCTTACTCTAAGTTTCCAGTGTAAAAAACCACTGGTTGTTGAGTTTCTTACCTATTAAATGGCTTAAATTAATAAGGAGACTATTTATCACCAAACACAAATGTCAACATTATTTAGAATTATAGTCATTAAATTACTAAATAACGAGAGGAAAATAAATTTAAAATATCTTGTTAAAAAAAATCATCTGTGAGTATAACCATCATAATGATCTAGACTTAAACTAGCAACCATCTTCATGATTTGACACAACTCGATCACCATATGATAGACACTCTAGATCAGGGGTCTGAAACTCAAATTGCTCCAAGAGCCAAGTGATGACTTCTAAAGCACCTCTAAGTTCGGATAACCAGAACTTGTTTGAAATTAAAGTTAATAAACAAGACAACTTCATAAGAACATTTTACTATACAAACTTTCTATAATCAATTTATTATAAACGTAATGTAGTCAATTTAAGTACCGTATTTAGCGAATCTGTATTTGGGCAAGATAGGTTTCAGTTACTTTCGGTACTGACTACGTTTCCGTCAACAGAGCATTAATATTAGGCTTGATTTTATGAGAAGAAACCAATCTCAGTGTTCCTTGAAAAAGTTTTAACACCGAAAATAAAAAAATTAAAAAAGGTAAGGTAAATAATTTTCAATATATAAATGCGTCCCTGGCCCCACGAAATGCCCAGCAAGGAGCGTGTTTGAAATGCCTGATCTACAGTTTGCTTTTGCAGACCATATATGGGCTCAAAATCGAGTCAAAGTTTATAAATGGTCGGTTCACTCGTAATAAAGTTTCTTTGTTCTTGCAATTAATGTCTGACCGTGTATGTGTTCCCCAGCTAATCACTTCAGTATGGACCTTCACTCACATCCCCGACAGGGAATTCTTTCTGATTGAAAGAAGTTTCTCCTTCAAGAATGGCGTACAAAACCGTAGGAGTTGTTGTACTGAGCTTAAGGTCGCAGTCGCTGTTGCTTCTTTAATAAAAAACCTGCTAGAACTAGTAGAGGAGGTCACCATTTAACTGGAACAGGCAATGTGTTGTGCGTTTGGGCCAATGGCACCTGGGAAGTAACCCAGTCAGTTATATAGATTAATGACCCAATCCACCACCAGGTTAACTACTCGTAAAGTGTCTTTATATCATTAAATATATAACAATGAATATCGAGTTGAAAATAGAAATAATAACTGAAGGAAATAGATTTAATGTCATTAAATCAAAATTAATTTGGAAAAATTATATTTAAAGATTGAGGAAAGTTGGTTTATTAAATAAAGAATATCATAAAATGCAATATATGATATATTTTTATCAAAAAAGCATCGTTAAATTTTATATAATTGATCGATTTGTAATCTAAAACTCATCGAAAATCGTCAGAGGATCTTTAAACATTAAAATTTGTGTGTTCAAAGTCCAGATTCGAGACAAACAACACATTAAAAATAATTTATCATTCAAAATTAATTGAATGCAATATCTGAATTTTCCATTTTTATTTCTATTGAATTTTATCGTTGCATACGAAGAATAAAATCGATTCGATTTTTGACAGCGATGTCTTTCATACATTCTTTAAAAACTAATCAAGTTTTTCGAGGTTAAAATCAGTTTTAGTCATACTTCTGTAATTTTTGATCTATCAATAAATAGCAAAATATTTTTAATTTTGTTATTTGCTGACAAAGATTATCATAGGTTTATGATATCATGAGCTATGTTAATCCACATTTTATAAATGAAAAATTTACAAGGAAGCTAGATACGTCGCAACAAAGAATCTATTTTCTTTAATTTTTACCAAAAAAAATAAATTGCTTTACTTTGGTTAATTCTTTTTTAATTTGGTATTCTTTCTGTGAAAACGATATTATTATATTGTAAAATTTCTCAAAAATTACTCATAAACAATACTCTTGAGGCCCGATTGTATATTTCTCATATTTTTTAAAATTTATGCAATTTATTTTCGCTATTAAATCGTTTTCAAACCTCGAAATTTAAAACCATTAATAGAACCTTTATCAAAAAATAGGTAATCTGTTTGAAAGCAAATAATTGTATTATTCTTTTAGAAATCCATCCTAACTCTTCTTGAACAATACAAGTTTCTTTTTAAGTAAAATTTTTTCCTTATGAATGCAATTAATTTTGGTTCTTTGTCTTAAAGTTGAAGAGAAACGTAATATGATCGCAATCAGAATTTTATATTAGAGATTTTTCTTCTCTTTCTTTGTTAAGGTAAATCTTCTCTATCCTGTGGTTTACGATCCACGCTCATCATCTCATCATATAATTTTTTTGCTAATTGGCCTAACATCCATTAACAGGAATCCTTCTTTGTTAATAGTGAGAGTAATTAATCATCACAATAAATAATATTGTAAATAAGCGATAGATTCTCGAGCGAAGACTATTTGGCAAAACCTTATCGTTCCAAAATTTATTTAAAATCCTTAATTTGCATTTTTCTGTTTTAATAAAAATTTTTCAAATCTAAAGAAAGGTAAAGTTAGAGCTTTTCACACCCATATGATTAATTTAAAACGTTTTTACAACATATGGTTAAATACATTCATCACATCTGTCTAATTCATTGCAGTGTAAGTAGAAATTTAAACTTCTGTTTATTAAATATGATATGAACTTTATAATGTTTCAAAAAATTAATGTATAAGTGTTCCTCTCCTAACGAAATTTTAACACCGGTAAATTAGGGTCAGAAATTAGCAATTTCGGTTTTTAACTTTTTTTTGTTATTAGAATACGGCACTTGTAAGTCTTTCTTGGCATCGTTTTCTTAAACACATAATTTTTACTGATAGTTTCACACTTTTCTGACAGTATTATTTATTTTCAGCTTTTTCGACATGTTCTCCGATAAAATCTTTAATTTCAGGTAGAAATTGTTTGTTCAAGATTGTGTAAAAATTAAAAAGAAAAGTAATAAAATTTAAAAATTAGCCTAATTATTACATCTCATATTTTGTGACTAAAAGATAATTTATTCATTTTTAAATAACTTTAGAATTATAATCTTTAAAACATAAAGCGTTGAGTGTTTATGGAGAGAAATTTAAACGAAACTTGGACATGAAATATTCTTAAGGTAAATGCGCTTCCAAATTTCACACTTGTTGATTTAATTGAATAAAATTTCATATATAATTGATCTAAACATTTTTTTCGTTTCTCTGTTTCCTTATAAATCTTAATTTATTTAACTATATCCAAATAAATAAAAATTTAATGTTTTATATCTTTGTTGTTATTTCAGTGAGATATCTATTTCAAATTGGACGATTAGATGGATTGATAACAGCCCAGAATCAATGTCTCATAATCATTTCATTTTTATCTTTCAAAATATTGATTTGAGTAATAAAACCGATAAAAAATTCTTTTTATCAGTCTCTTAAAAATCTTATAACTTGACGATTATAAGGGTTCTCAACAATCATTCTTTTTCAATACTTCTAGGTCTTCGAGGAAATTAATTACACAAATGAATTCGTCAAGTTGTATTGAAGAGTATAGCTCAACTAGATTTTTTTCTTTGAAGAAAAGATCGACCAGTAATTATTATATTCCTTCAAAATGAATTTTTTGATTTTTTGCTGTAAACAATTAAACGTTTTCAGAAGAAAGTCCTTCAATTGCTTGTTCAAAAGAGGGAAGTGAACCTATTAAAATATCTAAAAGTCTTCACTCGTCATCTGATATCACTTCAGGAATCTCAAAAACTGACAAAGAAGGAGAAGTCCAGTTTTTTAATTCTTTGAATCAAAATATCATTGGAAAAATACTGTTTTCTCGTGTCATAGTATCTAGTATGATGTTTCGCTTTATCTTTGGTCCATCACCTTTTGAATTTTTTAAAATGATCATTTTTAAATTTAGATTTTGGAAATCTTAAAAATTCTTATATCATGTATAATCAAGACACCAAAACTTTCTTGTACATCTTGACAACTCAAATTATCATCGATTGCTTGAACTGGATTATCGGCAACAATAAAGGGAATATCATAATCATCCCAATCTTCAATGATTTTTTCATTAAATTCTTCTTCCAGGGGAACTTTTTCCTCACAATCGTATTCAAGTTATCGTTTTATAATTATCGCAAACATTAAAATTGATTTCATGAGCTAGACACATTTTATCAGTAAATTCATTTTTCTTTTCGAATTTGATCAATATGAAGGCGCTATCTAAAGTAGCACCGACATGCTAAAGATTCAGACAAACCAAAATTAATGAATCACTCCGTTACAACTTCTTTTATTCTTTCGCTATTCTTGATCCTTGTAACTTTACCAAACCCAGAGATTAATGCTTAATTACTTAATGTGCATTGATTTTCATGAACTGCCGATTCTAAAATTATGTGTACTCGTCAAAAGAAATTGAGTAAAAAATTTCATTTTTTATTTAAGGGATAAATTATCTAATTAATTGTGCATTTTTAATTTAATCGTAATTCAAAATTGAAATTTTCACTCCTTTTAGTGAAGTCGATCAGTTATTATCTTCCTTATCATTCTCCAAATTTCTTTTTATGAATTCACAACGAGAAATTTATTTAAATCTATAACAAGATTTGCAACCCAACGTTTCAATTACTTCATTGAAGATTACTTTTGAATTAATTTTTCTTAATCTCTTTTTCTCTTACAATAAGGATCATTGTTTTAGTCCTCAAATTTGTTCCAATGAATTATTGTTGCATAAGTTCTCAAGACAAATTTGAACCACCAACAGATTTCAAGTCTCATCATGTCAAACATTTAGCTTCATCTTTATTTTTTCTTTAAAAGTGTTGCCATATATTTAATTTTTTCGAAGCATTTGAAAGAATGAAGTTTTTACATAAGAGTTTAAGCACTGCGTTGAAATGCTCGCACAATTGTAACTTGGTGTTTTTTAGTTTATTTTCAAATCATGCGCAACTCGGAGGATGAAGTTCTAATACATTGATGAATTGCAAGCGCCTGCTCTCTCTAAAACTCTTTTTATAATTCATTGATAATTTGTTTTGAGGATGAGCAGAAAGCCATTTGTAATTCATTAAATAATTCTTCTAAAAAGAGTTTATTTTTTATTTAAAAAATACATACATACCTCGAATCCCGAACGTTATAAAAAACGATTAACTTGATTTTAGAGTAAGATCATACTAATAATTGGAAATTATGGGTAATTTTTTTGGTTTAGGCTAAAAATTAGCGGCAGACATCATTTAGCCACCAAAGTTGAAATGCGGCTAATTTAAAAACATTTAATAGGGATCTTACTTAAAAATCTAAGAAACCAGTGTTTAAGTTAAGGTTGATATTGACAACCAATTCGCTAAAAAATATTAACTGGTATTTGATTGCCAGTTTTTGAACTCTAAGGATTCTCAATAAAGCACAACAGTGATTTAATGAGCCAATGTTTCAGTTAACATGCTACCACCACTATACACAACCTGATACAGATCAGCAGTTTTGATGCAAATGGTGCAGTAATTTTTGTTTAAAATGAATAATAGAAATACATTAATAGTAAGTATCATTAGGAGTAGTTGGAGGAAAGAAAATCGAAGAATGCGATACTTTATATTCAAAGTTGAAGATTTTACACCATTGACACATTAACAAATAATTGAATGTTCGGTTCTTCTTGTCCCTAATATTATTTTCCAAGGCAGGTTCGGTGTTTAATATTTCAAACGAAACACTCGGTAAAAGTTTAGATGCACTGTGGCGTTATCAGTATATAAAAATCGTTGATCGAAGTTCCTATGATATCCAGAGGTAAAAAATTGAGAATATCTACATGAAACAGGATTAAAAATTAAGATAACAAATTTAAAAATTTTTTACTTTTCCGATCATACAAGCAGAGTTTTTAAAAATAAGTGTGGCTCTTAAACACCATTATTAAAATTTGCAGTTGCGCTCAGGGTGGATTATAATATTTAAGGATTGTTATGAAGCAAATAGTCATAGAATAACTCGGTCAGTAATTAATTTCATTTTTTATTTTTCGCAGTTAATAACCGCCTTTAAGGATTCAACAAGTTTTAGTTTTGTGACCACTCAGTGGAAAATTACCATAAACATTTTTTTTTTGCGAATTAATTTTTTACTTTAAATAAAAAGAGAGTCAATAGGAATTTAAATAAAATTAATAATCTTTGGTCATTCATTTTTACCAATCTCTATTCCACATAGCTCTGTGCTTCTATTGTCTTATAAGTTATTATACAAAAACAGAGTTAAGGTTTATTTTTCCAACAGGACTGATTGGCTTTTGATTACCCAAGATGGTGAGCATTATTCTGCAATCATTAAAGCCTACTCACTCTAGAGTTTTCAATTCTAATAACTTCTCTCTTATACCTACACTGAGGTTGAGGTATTACTTACCCGTTGCCAATGTCTAATGGTTAAATTTAGCATGATTTTCTTTAGCCACATTATCCTTCGATATCACCCAAAGTGAAAAAAATACCTCCCCTTAATCTAAACAGACTTGTTTAATGTTAGGTGGGTGTAGGGTTTCAAAATCGCTGTTTATTCAAGACGAGATAGCAAAATAACATTATTTTTAATTCTATCGTCCCTAACATTCTTAAGTCGTAAGGTATAAGACAGTTGGGCGTAAAGGCTTAAGACGACCGTCTATCAATCTCAAAGGTCCAGTAATTTGACAAAATTGGCCCCGTTTTAACCTCTAATCCGAACCTCAAAAAATTAAAATAATCTACTTCACTGTAATTTTCGGTCAAAATAAAATATTTTTTCAGACATCAAGCACAATCACTCCGTTTTGGATTGAAATTTTTATTTTTGGGGTAATTTAGACATTAGAAGAAAATTTTTGAAATACCCCTTAAAATCACAGAATCATATAAGATAGTTTAGTTATGTCTCCTTGTAAGCATTGATGAGGTCAAGACTCAGTTTGTCTAAAGCGAAGTTAGAATGCTGGAGATAATTGAATCTTCACTATTACGTAATAATCCAACAAAAGGGACCTAACCTCCGGAAGGTAGACTAGGAACTGGTTACTCCGCCTTAGCACAACAATCACGATGGAGAGAGGTTAATTGGCCTTTGCCTAAAAACCTGTTTAAGCAGAAAAAAATATAATCGAAAATTTTTTTAGTGACACTTAAAGTAACGTACTCGCGGTATCGTCGACATAATTAAAAAGACTGTTGGGTTAAAAAATGATAATATTCATTTTAATTTAGAACCGCTAATTACAATAATCTTTAGTGTTAGGAAAAAAATGGTCAAGTTTGAAATTTTCACAGGTAATAAATCGTTTACTGCGATGTTGCGAGTGAAAAAATTAAATTATTCTAATATAAAAGGACAAATTTTGATAACAATTAGTTTAAATTTAAATTAATTGGCAATAACGAAGAAAAATTTGAAAAAAGAATAAAAGACAAGATAATTTTTAATCATAACCTAGATACATAGTTTAAGATATTTTTACAAATTTGTATGCAAATTGTTGACTTTAAAAAAAAATTAATTATTGTAGATGTTGAATAAAAACCACAGGTTTAAGAGGCAGATTTTTCATTTAATCGACGAAAGGCGAGAGTCAGCGAACGATTAATGCGTTATTGAGGCCGATTGACAGCCCTTTGTTAATTTTCTACCCCTTGAGTGTAAAAAAATTTATAAACGTGTATGAAACTAATTTCGAAGTATTGTGTTTTAATTTAATAAAAAAATATCAAATATTATAATATTTTTTTAATTTAATATTTTTACAAGGCCAAATTTTGTGAGTTACAATTTTCATTAAATTTAACCTTTTAGTGTGACATTTGAGCCATTGAGTGTAATTTTCTCAGTAAAAGATTCAACCGTTCACACCAACATATTTTGCTCTGAATGAAAGAGTAACATAAAATTTAGTCAATAAACGAAAGTGTTATTTTTGCGTGTACGTTCACTATCTATGAATTCTCATGTCAAGCTTTTTTTTCTTTCTTTAATTTTAAACTTCAATTTATCCGTGCCTGCGGTGATAGCACGAGGATGTAGGGTGGACAGTACCTTAGTTATTTGACATAAAGGAGCTGCTTTAGAGGTGGAAAAATTTGTGGTGCATGGCTGCAAACCTAATGGGTGTTTCTACCAGGCTGGATCCATTATAAACATGACCATGGAATTTACTGTCCTTGAAAATATCAAGAAACTTTATTTAACCTTCTCAGCCAAAATAGGACAGGTTGAGCTTCAATTAGCAACTGCGAATGAACGTTTATGCCAAAAAGTTATTTCTTGTCCTTTATTGGAAAAAACAGCTCACTCACTAAACATTCTGGAGACGATTCCTCGTGCTGTTCCAAAGGTAAGCCCCCGCTCCTTTTAAAAAAAATTTGTTAAAATTTAAAACCTTAAAACTTAAAAATTTATTTATTTTAAAATTTTTACGAGCAGATAACTAACATTTTAAAATTAAACTTTGTTAGAAGTTATGACACCGAAGTTTTGCAACGATTTTCGGCAATGGCGGATTGCTCCAGAATTGTAAAAAGTGGCTTTTTCCGATTTCGCAGCCTTTTTATTTATAATTTTAAAAAACCTTTAGATATGCAAAATTAATTACAAATATTAATTAAATTATTAAAAAAAGAAGGAAAGAGTTATTAAATTGGATTTAAATAATAAAATTCACCAAAAAATGCTGCCTAAATTTACCCGAAATTTTTTTCTTAAAAAATTCACATCATCAATTAAAAAATTTTAATTTCTGAAACAGTCGTTTTCTGACAAGTGGTTGAAATATCTTTCTAAAAATATTTTTTAAATCATAATTTAAAAAGTTTGATCATTCAAATTTAGGCCAAAATAAATTATTTATACGGGGCAAATAAAATTCAGTGCTTCTTCCATTTAATGGAAGTGAGATGTAATTCTTAATACATAAATTTTTTTTATAACTAAAAAGACAGTCAAAGTAAAAAGGGAATGGTTTTACGAAATCATTCCAGGATATATTTTCGGTATTCTCCGGAAGACAAATTTAAGCACTACAATAGGATGCAAAATTTATTTTGAGTCAAGCGATTAAATTTTAGAGCATAATTAGAGAAAATTTTTTATTCTAAAATAAAAAAATATGGATATTTTTATTGAAACTCAAAACAATCAATAGGTGCGAAGTATATTATATTGATAGGTTAGGGTATGGGAATGTGTCAAGAATTTCACCCACATCATGTTCAAATGCCAATAACAGTTTAATTTTTAATAAACCAGTTCGAGTAAATCTCCTCTTTTTCAAAAGTGAATACTTTCTTGAAAAATTTTTGAAAATTTTTGGTATTTTTCAACTAAAAAATAACGATAATCTTAAAATAATCAATTGACTACTAAAATTGAATGCACTTTTGCGATATTTTATGACTGGAATTTAACATTTACATATCCATGGCCACTAGCAATTTAATTATGAATTGTTAAGACAAATGTTATAGTTGCATTTTTACTCCTGGAGGTTAAAGAACCACCTATCATCGTTTTGGGTAAATTAAATTCTCCCGTTTGATTTTAATTAAATTTAAATCATATTAGGCTTACCTTTGCAGAGAAGGTAAAATAATAAATATGAGGAAATTTTTACAACTTTGACGTGATTCACGTTTGATTAAAATTCGATAATGTTTTTTTAATTCATCACAGACATATGTTCGTACCTTTATAAGTGAAAAGTCGCTCAAAATTTTATGATATCTTTCAAAATTAAAACCATTGGTCCTTTAGTAGTAATAAAGTGTATTACATGATCAAGAGATTTTTTAAATCAAACCATTATCGCCATTAAAGCGGTCAGATGCAACCACTCATTTCGAAAATATCCGACAATAATACTTCATTAAACCTTTTATTTTTACCATATTTTTTATAATCGAATGACAAAATTCAAATCAGAAAACCGAAAAAGTTCTTTGAATTGATTGCATTATGAGTCTTGAGTTGCTCTAACTAAAAACAAAAAACATATATTTTCCATGAATAAAAATTAATTAATGGCATTTATTTTTTGGGTCACTATTTAAACTTTTATTGAATATTTTGACGTTCCACGCATTAAAAATGGCGTTCTTTTCAAAAAAACAACGCATTTTCGGTTTCAAATAGACTTTAGTAATTATCAAAAATTAGCATCAAAGTTACCTTAAACGACTAAAATCAAAGATTTTTTTCAGGTAATATAGCTGAAGAGAGCGATATTTTTAAAAAACACCTCTCCATTATGTTAAACTCGAGTCTATTTTTTATTAGTTTTTCAGAAATGAAATTATATTTTTACATAAAATCTCATGATTTAAATGATAAACGCAGGGCTTAATTAGTTGCACTTTTTCGATTTATTTTTTACACCTATTGATATCAATGTATCAAAAATGCTAATCTGAAATGTTGAAACCTCTTCTAGAATTTCTCAGATTTCTTTCTTCTCCAATATAACACCAAAAAAGAGTGCTCTGAAAATTTTTTAGCACATCTTTAGGTAAATTTATTAGAATTAACTCTTCACATGATAAAAATATTTTTCAAAAGAATATTTTCAAACATTAAAATGTTTTCCTATTTTTTAGTTGTTCTTTTTTATTTAAAAATAAATTGAATCTCTTTCGATTCTAAACACATAAGACTTGTGCTCAAAAATTTCTGTGAATAAACACATTACATTCTTTGAATTTTTAGGTTTATTTAATTTTATTAGTCTATCAATGAATAATTTTTACCAATAATATTCTGAAAAAAATAGCAAATAATTTTTAAATATCGCATAAACTTTTCTGATCGACATATTTACGTTCATTTTGAGTAACTCTCAATTATTATTGTCCGTTTTTAAAAATATTTTTAAAAATTTCGTGATAAAAGTCTAGAATGACAGAGTTTAAGATAAATTGCAAATATCGTCTAAATTATGATTTCCATATTTTATTACCCATTATTTAAAAACAAATCCTTAAAGAAATGTGTCTGTTAAATTTCCCCTTTTTTAAATCTTGGAAATAATAGTTTTTTTTTTGAAACATGTGTAAATTTTTTCAATAAAAGATTAAATTTCATCAATAAACATAACTTAAAGAAAACTTTACAATTATTTTTTATTGTTTATTGGTATTATTTTACAAAAAAAGTATTACATTACAATTTAGTTTAAAATTTTATTTAATATGAATTTTCCTTAAAAACAAAGAAATAAAATTTATATTATTATTGTTAAATTTAAAACTTAAATTTTAACAATGGTGTTACCAAATTAAATTTTCATCATTAATTCTTTCTCCATAATTTTTTACTTAAAATTCAAATGCATCAGCCTCTTGTTAAAAGTTTAAACCAATTTATTTAATCATCATTCACTTTTTGTCTATAAAATTTGAAAAATCCATCATGTCTATTCAGCTTAAATTAAAAAATGGGTAATCAATCATTGGTAAAAAATATTACCAATGTCATACCTTTCATTATTTTTCATAATTATTACTTAGAGTGAATTATCATTTTAAAAAAATTAACTTCAAAAGTTAAAAAAATAATAGGAAAAAATTTAAAAATTGAGCATGTGCCATTTTTTCAGTTCACAAAATTTTTAGAAAAGCTGGGCATTGCGTTGATTAAATGAGATGATTAATTTTCATAGTTAAAGAATAAAATTATTATATTTTATCTAATTTCGACTTAGTGCAGTCATTGAAGCGATCATGATCGCTAAATTTTAATCATGGGTATGGAGAACTATAAGAAGTTAGAACGATTTTAAAACTTTTTAATTTAAGATTTTTTGACTGTTTTATTTTTAAGATATTTTTAAAATTTTTATTTTTTAAGACATTTAATTTTTAAATTATTTCTAACTCTTTTCATGCTAAAAGTTTCTTTGTTTACTTTTTTTACCAATGCATCAAAAGCCGAAATTCCCTTTTGTTTTGGATACTTTGAAACATGATCATCATAGCACGTTGCGGTCTATTGTTAAACCTCAAAATATTTAGATTTTAAAAAATTAACAGACATGAGCATTTCTGGGAATTTTTAACAAATAATTGTCATAAAAAATTAAATTTGTTTAGGAGAGCAGAAAAAACAATGATCGAAATATTTGACTCATTGGCTAAAAAAATTCCAATCAATCCGTCAAAATGTTCGTCAAGATATTTTCAAAAGGCAACTTGCTTTTTTGAAAGCTAGGGATGTTTTCGAAATAATTCGCAGAATCAATACT
>CM043711.1:36287215-36314888 GCA_023969325.1 Oryzias curvinotus
AAATTACTAAAAAATGTTATTTTTAAATTTCTGGTTCTTTAGAACCCGATTTCATATTGCGTTCCTACTCTCATATGGCTTATGAATTGGTGAAAATGGTCGTAGTGTTTATTTCGACAAGAAAATGATTGAGTATCAGCTAGAGATTACAATGATATTATTTAGTTCTGTAAAATTAATTTATGCATTCAGATGGCCGGGAATGTAGCTGTCGTTTACAGGTTGATTGACTATGGAAAGGAATTGGGAATATTCTTTAGATTTGTATGAATTCTATAAATATTTTTAAATATAACCATAGGTTGAACTATGTTTGATTTTAGGCTTCTAGTTTCTTTAAACTGAGTCCTTCTAAGAGTAACTAAAAACAATCAATAGAAATATATAAAGTATAAATAAGGCCTCCAGACAAGGTTATGATTGCGCGTATAAAAACCGATAGGTGGGAATTTGTTTCAATGATTTTTTTTCATCTTTGTCAAAAGAAATCGTTGTTTGGAATTTGAAAAAAAATGAAGAAAATGTTTTTAGTTGTGTTTTTGAATAAAATCTATTCATTAATGGTAAAAATATTTGCTTTAGATTCGGTTACTTTATAACTATTTGTGTTCGTAAAACATCGAATTCAACACATTAATGGTTCTTTAAATCATTTCAAGGTGCTTGAATTATCCTGTGTCAATTCTTTATTTAAATTACCTTGAGTTATTCAGAGCAAAAATTTTTAATTCGATATAGCCTTTTAATTTTTTTTATTTTACTATCCAAACATTAAAAGGTTATTTTCCAACTTACGCGTTTGAAATAGTTCTTATTGATAAAAGTAAACCTCTTAGAAAAGACATTTTAATATTTATAAGACATTTAACTGTGTTCTTTAAGCAAGTTTAAAATGCATTTACGCCATTTTTGTTCTCAAATGCGAGTAAAGTCAAAAATTTAGTAATTTAGGCAGAATGAGTTTTAATTGAGTTTAGGCTATATAAACACTTAAAACCACACAATTCATTAAAAGCCAATATGAGAGTAGGAACGCAAATATGAAATCGGGTTCTAAAGAACCAGAAAATTTAAAAAATAACATTTTTTAGTAATTTAAATAAAAAGATAAAAGGCATATTGTTGAATGATTATAACTTAAAATCGAATAGAAAATAAAAAATATTTATTTGCATAAAATTTAATCAAAATTTTGTTATTCAAATAAAAAAATAATTTTGAATAATTGATACTTACAAAAATTTCCCTTGTATAAAATATTAAGGTGAGCTTATTAATGTTATGACACAATTTCCAAAAACAATAGTTCAAAACAATTTTCTAAAAATATTTAAACAACCTAATGTTATTGTAAGTGTCTTGCTTTAAATCGATTTCAAACAAGTAATTTGTATTGTCAAGAGTACCTCAATACAAATTAAGAAAGAACTCATGTCAGTGAATATTTATAAACTCAGAGTAAATTTTGTAAAATTTTCGTATATTTTAATATTTTTTGTTACACATAACTGCACACATGTAGGTGTGGCTTAAGCTCTAAATTTTAAGTATTTTATCAAGTTAAGATATCACGGATTGATTGAATTATTGTTGCGAAAATTCTTAAAAATTTAAGAATTTATCGCACTTTATCTTCAAATATTTTCGTTCATGTCAAAGCTTCATTAATGTGCAGGTAGAAAAAAATCGTTTTGATAAACATTTTAACGATATTAAGTTCCATTAGTAAATTCAGTAAGATCGAAAAGTGATACTTGTGTGATATTTTTAAAGGAATTGAATGAAAATTTATATCAGTTATAAAATATAGCGTTTAAATTTTTTCCAATAAATTCATGTGCATTTTTACTACTGAAGAAAAGTTTTGAAATTCATTAAAAGGAAGACTAAAAGTTATAACAAAAAAATAAAAATACTCAAAATCATGCATTGAAATTTCTACTGACAATGGACGGACGAATATGAGACAAGAACAACGAGAGACAATATCATTCCCGACTTTTGTCGAATAAAAATGTCAATCGTTAAACTAAAAATAAAACGACGCTTGTTTAATTTAAATAAGTGGAAAATACTGCCAAAGCTATTGATATAAATTAAAATTTAAACCGTTAACAAAATGATAAAAATAAGGTTGCACCGTTAAAGTTAAAAAAAATTAGAAAAAAGCTTTAATGGGAAATAAACAGTTCAATTCGTTTAAAATGTTCTCCACGAACTTTAGTGTGAACTTCAAATTACAAAGGCTCTAGCATCGTAAATTCTAAGCCGTTGAAGAATTTTGTTAAGATAATTTTCAATCTTTGCAAGCGTAAAATAGTATGTTGCTCTAATACAAGCTCCCAATTTAGACTATTGCAAGAAAATTATAAAATAACATAGCTTTTAATGTTAAAGTGATAAATGTATTGTTAAAAGAATACCAACAATGTTAAAGTTAAAAATAGTATAAATTTATGTGACGCGGAGCAGCAGTAATTTAATTGTATTACTTCTTTTGGATGTTACTTTCTAGAGCAGGGCAGGGATAAACTAAAAAACGGGTTGGTAGCTACAAGTATTTAACCGAATTTTTTTTTTAATTTCTAGCTATGGTAAGGAATTTTTTCAAATATTATGTAAACAAATAGTTAAAAAGATATTCATAAAACTTGTTTACAGGAAAACAACACAATCGGTTGTTTATCAAATAACTTCTTAAATTAATTAAACTGTCTAGTGCGATAAAATCAGCTAAAATAGCAAACCGAATAAAAAATTTCAATGACATATTGACAGAATTATAACTTAAAAAAGTATTTAATATAATTTATTTGGAATTAAGTTCTAAGTAAAAAGTTGAAAAAGTCACCGAAGAGAATAAACGCAAAAATTGTTTAAAGAACTTTGAAACTGCAAAAGCCAGTGAGGAAGACAAACTTAAGAAATTTGAGGCCAAAAAATAAACGAAGTAAATAGAGAGTTGTAAAAAGCCTTAGCTCGTTTTTAAGAATCAACACTTGAAAATAAAGAGTATTATAACAAAAAATCATCAGACAACGAACCGGGATTTTCTGACAATTAAGGCTACCGTTTACACCGATAGCAACAATATTCCAGACTAATAAAGCCTGATTTTAAAAAATAAAAAAACTTAAAAATTATAAGTACATGTGTTTTTTTATTTGTAAACAGCACGCCATATGCAATTTTGGCTAAGGTGTTCTAGAATCTTTTTGCAAACTATGAACTTTCTGCTCTCGGTGTTGAAAAGGTTGTGAAAATGGTCCACCAACAGTTTAATTTAATATAAAGTCTAAATGACGAGCAAAGTTAGGTTGGCGAGGTCCATATTTTCCTTTGGCAGCTATCTGTTATGTACGAATAAAATGAGAATAACAATTATAATACGAACGTTAACGATTAGCCATCACAACACTTCTCCCTCTCTTATAATCTTTTAGACCGACGTATGGGTGCTGCTTGGTCCATAGAAACATCTGTTGAAGGAACGTAGGTTAAGTCTTTCGGATCATCAACGGTGCTCAAATCCAATGTTGATTCTTTTGGAACTTTGTCACTCGATCCCGACTTGTTCTCCTCAATGTACAAATGAATCACAGCTGGTCAATTCTTTTCAACCCTTTCTAAGTATTTTCTTCCTTGTATTTGATTAGCGTGTCTTAGAATAATTCCAGTTTTTGTGTCTACTTGGTACATTTTGTCTCCCAGGACCTTCGTATCGTGCCCATTTCCCATTTGATCTTTTTGTTTCCATATCTTCTAACTAGTATAGCTTCACCAATAATAAAATGACGACAGGTTGTTACTTACTGGTTTCTTATCGTTTTTGAGCCAAAATTGTCGAACCAATTCCTTATGTTCCTCCCCCATAATTTTTTTGATGGTGACATCTTTAGAGTTGAATGGACTGAATTTCTATAAGAGAGTAGAAAAGTTTGTAATCGCTCGAATATATTTTTGTCGTTTGCTCCTCCCAGAGATCCCTTCAAGGTTTGAATAAGTCTTTCTGCTAATCCATTTGATGATGGATGATACATAGGCGATGTTATGTGCTCAATATCATTTTGATGTATAAAGGTTTTGAATTCTTTTGAAGAAAATTGTGGACCATTATCGGTTACTATTTTTTTAGGAAGACCTATTCTTGAAAAAAATTCGATTAAAGATTTTATTGTATCATTAGAAGTAAATGAAGATTTCATTATGACTTCGGGAAACTTTGAATAACTATCCACACAAACCAAAAACATATACCCCAGTACTGGTCCAGCAAAATCTAGGTGTACCCGTTCTATTGGATAGTTGGTTTCCTCATACGCTTTAACACGAGCCCAAGTGGGATTCTTGCTTTTACTAGGCTGACACAGTACAGTTGGCTACCACTTTCTCAATTTGTTTTTCTATTCCAGGCCACCAAATTTGAATTCTTGCCAGCGATTTCGTCTTAGCGACTCCAAGGTGACCTTCGTGAAGTTTTTCTAGAATTTGTTTTTGCACAACTCTGGGACGATTAGTCGGTCATTTACCGCTAGACATTCATTCAGCATTAAAATTTCATTTCTTTCAAGTACATAGGGCTTTAAGGAGTCTTCTTTTTCAGCATTTATCCACCCGTTTTTGTGCAGAGAAATAACTCCAGATAGAATTTTGTCTTTGCGGGTTTCTTCAACTAACCTGTTGCGATCAATTACATCAAAAATTTCGGAAACGTTACCAACGATTGGATAGTTTGTTTTAATATTGTTCTGTTTATCCAATAAGGGGAATCGTGAGAGAGCATCTGCGTTATCATTTTGACTAGAAGAACGATGTTTGATATCAAAAATCATTCCTGCTAAAAATACAGCCCATCTCTGAATGCGTGCGGCCGCCGTTTGCTGTATTCCTTTTTGATTAGCGAAGATTCCTAAGAGAGACGATGATCCGTATATAATGTATATTTCCTGCCTTCTAAATACTTAAAAAATTTCTTTATACCCCAAATAATAGAAAGGGCTTCTTTTTCTATCGTAGAGTAATTTCTTTCTGAGTCATTTAACACTGGTGTGCAAATGCTAAAGGCCTTTCTGAGTTATCAGGAAATCTAGGGGAGAGCACATCTCCAATTCCGTATGAAGAAGCATCAGTGGATACAATCATTGGTAGGGATGGGTTGTAATGAGTTAGTGAAGCGGCATGTTTTACACTATTCTTGGCCTTTTCAAAAGCAGATTGGTGAACTTCATTCCAATGGAATTCGCCATCTTTTTTTTGTAATTCATACAAGGGCTTTAGTAGCGTAGATAGATTATGTATATGGCTTCTATAGTAGTTAATTAGGCCACAAAAACTTCTAATGTCTCCTTTGTTTCTAGGCGCTGGCATTAAGGCAATGGCCGATATTTTTGTTAAATCTGTCGAAATACCTTGTTTTGATATTATTAAGCCACAGTATGCAATACTTTTTAGAAAGAATTGACATTTTTCCTTCTTAATTTTTAGACCGCAATCACATAGTTTTTGCAATACTCTTTCTAAATTTTTTTTGTGTTTTTCTCTGGTAATTCCCGTCACTATAATGTCGTCTAGGTAACAAGCAACCATCGGCATTCCTGCTAGTATTTCATGCATTGCTTTTTTCCAGATAGGTGGTGCAGATGCTAAACCAAAAGGTAATCTTCTGTATCGAAAAAGACCTTTATGTGTATTTATAGTAAGCAAAGGCTGAGAATCCTTGTGAATCTTCATTTGTGAATAAGCCGAAGCAAGGTCGATCTTTGTGTAACTCTCTCCACCAGCCACTTTAGATATGAGTTTGTCGATGTGCAGTAATGGATATTGATCAATTTTAATAAGTTTATTGATCGAAATGGAGAAATCAGCATATATTCTTATCGATTCATCTTTTTTGTACGTTGCAACTATAGGTACAGCGTAATATGAATGATTTACCTGGACGATTATTCCTTGTTCCAATAAATGGTCAAGTTCTTTTTCGATTAAAACCTTTTTATGATAGGAAACTGGTCTTGCTTTATGAAAAATCGAGACTTCGATTGAGGGTTTTAGATCAATTGTTGCTTCATAAGATTTAAAACATCCTACTTCTTTAGAAAATAAATTAGAATATTTTTTAGAATTGTTTATTCTTCTGTTTCGGTGTTAATTTAGCAGATTGGTAAAGGAATTGAATAAAAGATCTGAAAATCCAATCTCGACCCAATAAGTTAGTGCCATGTGAAAACACATAAACCTTTAAATTGAGGTTTCCTTTTAACGATTGTACAGTAACAAAAATTGTTCCTTCGGGCTTAATTACGTGACCTGTAAAACTTTTAAAACATCGAGTCGAGGCATAAGTTTAGATTTAAGACGATTTAACGATTCAATATTAAGGATTGTTACCGGAGAACCTGTATCGATCTCCATGCGAATAGATTTATTATTAATTAAAACAGTAAGATAGAATGGAGAAAAATCATTAATATTGTCTATAGAATTAATAGTTTGATTTTTTTTTATATCTAGCTTCCCTTGAAAATAAGCTTTTCTGCAGGCCTTATTAATATGTCCTTTGATACAGCAGAAGTAGAAAATTGTAGTTCGATAGGGACATTTTTCTCTGAGGTGCTCCGTCGAGTTGCAACTAAAGCACCTTTTGAGTCGAGGTGAATAGTTGCTATTAAAAGATTTGATTTTGTTTAGTTGATCTCCGTTCCCTTGAATTTGACCGCTGTCCTTAGAAGCTCTTTCAATTTTTACGGCTTTTGATACCGCATAGGTGAAACTCAATTGTTTTTCGATAATGATTAATGGTCGAATATTTTTATCTTTGTCTTGTATTCCAAGAACAAAGCAATCTCGAAGAGCCTCATCTAAGAAGCTTCCAAAATTACAAGAAGCGCTAAGTGATTGCATTCTTAGGGAATATTGGTTTAAAGATTCATCATCGTGCTGTTTGGCAGACCAAAATCTATATCTTTCGCTAACAATTAAAGGTTCGGGATAATAATGCTGTTTTAAAAGAGTTGCGATATCATCCAAGGGTTTATTCTTAAGTTTGTCGCTCTTCGCAAGAGTTTTGACCACAGAATATGTTTTTGGTCCAATCAAAGCCAAAAATGTTCCCGTTTGCTTCTCGACAGGGACATTATTGATTTCTATCCAGTTTCCGAACCTTTCGAAATACGTACTTCAAGGTTCTACTGCTTCGTCAAAATTTTCAATGGATCCTATCATCCTGCCGACTGCGCCAGTGTTATGTACGAATAAAATGAGAATAACAATTATAATACGAACGTTAACGATTACCGTCGCAACACTATCGACTTCAAAAAAGAGTGTAGAGGGGTTACAATTTGAGAAATCTACGCTTTCAAGAAAAATTTATCCGAAAATATCAAGTACGAACTATAACGTCGTACTGCAATTTAGTTTGTGGAATTTTCAATTTTTTTACTTCCTTCTCTAATCTAACATTGTTCACCCCGCTAATAATAAAATGTCAAATGTTTTGCTATGTTCTTCCTATATTATTCAGGACATTCACAATTTTTTCCTTTGAATATATAATTAAAATTTATCGAATGGTTTGTGTAAGTTTTCAATTAGGCTGATAATTGTTTTTGGTTTCAGCTAAAATTACTGTTTGGTCATGAGATGACAATTCCTGTTGTTTTTCTAACTTATAAGGTTATAAATACCCAAAGAGCACTTTTATTTATTCCACAAGTAAATTTCATTCAATGAGAAGTTTAAACTCTTCAGTGTTTAATTTTACCAACTTAAAATAAGATTTAATATATATTTACAGTAATATATTTTACTTTCTAATAAAAACGTACTAATATTATAAAAAGGGCTGGTCAGAAGAGGCGAAAATGTCATTTGCTTTTAAATGGGTGAGATGTCTGCATGGGTATCTAAGAGTAGCAGTGACCTCAGTAAAAACAGAGACTGACTTTGTAGGCTTTTAAGTAGCCTGTAATTTCCTGGGCAAATTATTCTTTAAATTTAAATTCATATTAAGAGAGAAGAGTAAAGATAAAATATCTTTATTATGTTTATCAAAATGAGATCCGCCGGCCTTCCTTAAATCCCTAATTTTAGGCACCACAAAAAGTTTCTAAATAACTTAACAATAATCAAACTACCTTTTTACCAAGTTATATGAAAAAACACTGACATCAATTTTTTGTCAAGTGCGTACAGTGCACTTTCAACTTTGCTTTTTTTAAAAATTCCCTGCAAAAATTTAATCGCATATTTTAAATTTCATCACAAACAACCAAAGGTAGTGACTAATTACTTAAAAAAGGCAAAAATTGTAACGTAGTTTGAGATTACAGTAAAATATCGAGGTTTATCACATTATCATATTCCTCCATAGATAGTGCGACCTTTGTTACAAACAATCAATTTCTTAAAATTTAAGAATTTACGTGTTTAACAACAACTCATTAGACTTTTTTCATTAAAAAAGGGGATTTTAATGATAATTTTTTTTTACATCATCTCACAGGCATAAAGTTAAAATAGCTCCTCTTTTTTTATCTAAAATAACATTACAATATCATGCCAGTCTTTTCATTCTTTTCTTGATATTAATTCTGAATTACTCCAATTTTACAGGTTTAAAGGAGCTTTTTTTGACATCATATTTTTTATAAAAAGACGAAATGACACTTTTTAAAAACTATCGATTTAATATAATATTTTATACCCAGTTATGGGTTAAAAAGTAAAAAATAAAGAAGATTTTTGAGATAAATAGAAAGAAACAAACTTAGATCAAATGTAGTCAAAACGGTATCCCTCACGTGGGATTGTTTTTTCTTGGCAACTCGGCTAAATTACCATCTAAAGAGCTTTAGTTAGTTCCCTAAAGTAATTCGTTTCTCATCCTTGCCAAGTATTATATTGATACGATTCTTTGAAGATGATTATTTATCAAAGGATGTAAAAATTTTCAATGATAATTTATTGCTAGAAACGAATAATTTATTTCATTAAAATGGTAGATAAAGAATAAAAGTCATTATTTTAAAAAAACATCATCTTTAAACGATTTATTTTTGAATAACCGACCAACAGTGTTTCTTAGAATGATTAGAAACCAAATAAAAAACATCTTTTTTATCTCAGAGTTGATGCAGTCTAATTATTGGAGGAAAATGCTGCTAATTTTAATCTTTATACTTTATAAAGCTCATTCATCAATTCATAAAGTCCCTTCTTTGCAAAAAACTGTTGAATTTTGTGTCAGACACCATTCAAACTTTAGAAGTTTAGTTAGTAACACGAAAGAATTGTATCAAAATTGTGCCTCATTCATGATGATAGAGCTAAATAAAATAATGTTTTAATGTTCTAGAGCAAATAAGGCGAATAATTTTTTGGGAATTCAATTGTTCTCTTTTCGAGTTCTAAGGGTTACGAATTCCAATTTTACTACTAACCTTTTTTTGCTTCAACATCTACAATTGGCCATTATAACCTAAATTTCAATTCTACCAGAACATCTTCTCTTGAATTGGAAAAATAACTTTTCGGGAAGAAAAAAAAAGAACTGACTCCTGGAAATAAATTAAAGATACGTATGTGATAAGTTTGGTGGTTGTTTCCATTGAAAATAACACAATTAATATCTTAAAAAAGTCTGTTTAAAAAGTTAGTTTTACAATTAATTCACTGTAATATCTGCGCCAAATATAAATTTGGTCAATGTTATTCAACAATAATTTTTTTGGATATTTTCCTTTAAATTTCTGATATTGCAAAAATTACATATTTCAATTAAATATTACAATTTTTAAATAAAAAATAAGAAAAGGCTAATAATTTTATTCGTTAAAATTAAACCGGCATGATTTAAAGGTCAATGTGGAGATATCAGACATAAACAGAAATTCACTACATGAATCATTGCTTAACAGTATGATTCCATTAAAATTAAGTTAAAACTAAATTTAAAAAATTTCATCAAAATTAATAAAAAATTGTTAATTGATTGTTTATCTTATCCTTTTTTTGTTAACACTTTAATATAATATTGACAACATAGTAAATCTGATATATTTTATTAAAAATTCAATATTAGGTAGCATTATAATTTTATTTTTAGAGGATATGATAAATTTGTCTAAGCTAGTTTATCAAATACTTGTTGATAACGTTCAAATTAGCTATGTTTAAGTACTTTGGAAAAACGCAGTATGTTTTAAATCCTTAATTTACTATCTTTATATTTGTGTTATTGTAAAAAATATAACAGGCAAATTTTATGTTATTATAAGAAAAGCGAGTTTTCATTTTTACCAGTCTCGGGTAGCATGTGTTTCAGTAAATTTTCGCTACGAAGGTGAGTTTTTTGAAAAATTTAATTAATATTTGGTAAAAGGTTTAAAAACCTAGACATAGAGGCTAAGATTGAATATTATAATGTGCATTGATTATAAAATAAGGTTATATTCTCTTGTAAAAAATTTACCAAAGATAGATTATGTTTACAAAAAAGTTTCATATTATCCTTCGTGTGTTGAAAACATAGAAAAAATAGGATTTTTATTAACTTTACCTTAATCTTAAAATTGATTATATCATGGATGAAGCGTAAAGTAAAAATGCTTTAAGCTCTTAAATATATTTTTCCCTATGACATGTTTTTAGAGGATCGAATTATTCGCGATAAACTTGATCATAAACTGTACCATTCAAACTATGCTGTGTTTTTTAAGTTATTTGAAACTAGCATCAACAAATTGCTTAAAATTTAAAATTTTAAAATATTATTCTAAAGGTAAAATGTTCGAACCCTTCATAAAATTGAAAAAAATTTACCAGTCAGCTTTATTAGTTTTTAAGCTCACCATTAAGATGATAGTAAAATAATTTATCCAAAAATATATTCAGTGCATTTCTAAACTAATTAAAGAATATGATTTTCAGAATTTCTACCGAAAAATGGAAAAAGGTATTGATAAAAAAGTAATACTTAAGCTATTGATTATTATTTACTTTAGAGGTTGAGACTATTCCGTATAAGTAGCCATTGGTGTCAGCATTAATTTGTTTTATGTGGTTATGAAAATTCTAGCAGATAAATTGACCATGGACTAAGATATAGAAGATTTGCTGTTAAAGTTTGATTTTTTTGAGACAACCAACGATAATGTTGATTGAGCAGTCAGGCATTAATTACTTACTTTTGGACGAGAAAGTACTTCAAAATTACTGATTAGCTTACTGCTGCTCTAAAAAACCTTCATCTGAAAAATTTAAATAAAATAACAACATTATTGAAAGTTTTCGTTGAAAGTTCGAATTCTATATCAGTCGCCTTTCAAAAATTTGAAAATATTTGTTTTATTCCGGGATAAGATCCTTTGAATTATGTACAAAAGCTCATCAAGTGTTTGAATTAAGCCAAACCGACTTTGCCTAATCTGCCGCCGATTTTCTTTTAAAGCATTCAAACCACCCATGTATCAACCTTCTTGAGATTATTTGATGAATTATCCTTATGGAAAGTGGGTGAAAAAGTTAAAGAATTTTTATCCACAGGAAACAGACAAAGAAGAGTCACTGTTCACACCATAGATGATGTAAAGAGATTATCTGGTGAAGCTACAGTCAAAAGCATCGCCTTGGATCATGATCACTCTATGAACACCCTAAAAAGATTCAATAAACACTCAGCTAGAAGATATATCAGAAAGCCTCTTAGCTTCGGAAATTCTTTAGAAAAAAAAGTTTCCTAAAAAGAACAAACTATAATCTGTTCGATAAGTGTGGAGCGTGAGAACATTCACCGAATACTTGTTAAGGGCAGTCTATATGCTTGTATTTTGAAGAAAAAACTCATGTAAAAAATATAAAGACGACAATTTAAATTCAATAATCATATCTTTGTTTTTTTATTTTAAACTAATAATAACCTCTGCTTTACCCTGTTAATACAAACTGAACTTAAAATCAAGGCTTGTACTCTTATTATTACTGGTTCTTTCGTTTCTATTTTGGACGGAAAATATTTTTAAAGCGTTAACCTATCCTCTATTGTGCATGTTAAAGACAGCAACCATCACTAACCTGACTTCCCAGAATAGACTGTTTGCAAGATCAATATTAAAAATAAAACTTTATTCTTAAATTTTGCTGTTTTAAATGATAAACTTTTGGATGCGATTATTGCAACAGATATACTTTTGTCACAATCATTTGTAATTGATTTCTCAAAACCTTATACTTTGCGTTCTTATAACTATACCGTGTCGTTCATAGAAGATAGTTTATTTAGAGTGACTCAAGAATCCATCACGTTTTAAAATAATATTTTAAATGTGATAAACACTTTTAAAGAAGTTTTTTCAAGCTAAAAAGAGGATTTAGAAAGCTGTAATTTTGTGGAACATGTGATCAACACTGGTAATGCTAAGCCTGTATAATCGAAGCCTTAAAAATTTCTTATTCATCTCAGACCATAAATAGATAAACAAATTGAAAATATGAAGAAATTTAATGTAATAACCGAAAGTTTAGCCCTTGGTCTTTCCCAGTTGTATTGGTCAAGAAAAATGACGGCTTATCGATTCTGTGGTGACTTTAGAATGCTAAATGATTAAACTGTCAAAAATCAATATCCACTTCCCAGTATTGAAAATATTATTGATTATCTTAGTGGTTCGATGATATTTTAATTTTAAATTTGGAATCTAAATACTGGCAACAATAACTTTCTCAAAATTCTAAAGAAAAAACAGCGTTCCCCTAATCCTGAAGCAGATGTTCACCATTTTAATGTTCTTGCTTTTGGTCTGTCAAACGCACCGACGTCATTCAAAAGAAAAATGAACAGATTTTTTTAAAATATTACCAGGTGTTAAATCTAATTAGATGATATTATAATTTACTCGGTGAATAAATGTGAGCATATTGAAGACCTCAAAAAGTCCTTTCTGCCGTTTAAAACTATAAACTTAAACTAAATCTGAAGAAATGCGAATTCGGCTTTCAGGATGTTAATAACCTTGGCTTTAAAATTTCCAACAAAAGACTTGAGTCAAATTAAGAGGCAATTAAAGCAATAACAGAATTTAAAGTACCTGTAAGCCAGAATGAACTAAAATTATTCTTAGGAATGGGCACTTACTATCAAGGATTCATCGAAACATGGCAGAAATATCATGTACACTGAATAATTCACACAAGAAAAATTGTAAATGGATTTTTTCTGATTCTTGTAAAATTTCATTCATCAAGTTAAAATTATCGCAAGACGCATTATTACCTAAAAATGTTTTTCCTGATCCTGGTAAAGAGTTTTTTTTCAATTGTGATATCTTTAATACAGCGATTGATGCAGTGCTTTCTCAATTTTATGATGGAGAACAAAGACCTTTTTATTTTACAAGCAAATAATTTAATTCTTCCCTGGGAAACTAGAGCACAATTGAAAAAGAATGTTAAGCTATTTTCATCATCAATAAGGAAACCCCAGAACTATTTACTAAAAAATTATCAATATTCGTTCACAACCATTTAACCGACTAAAGAACTTCCAAGGACCCTAAAAGTCGCAGTGTTGAGGGGTTATTTGAGCTCAAGTAGTTCGATCAAGAAATAAAATATATACTGGAAGAAAAAACGTTTTAGCGGACTCTCTATCACGTGCCGTTTACCCCATAAAAGTTCGTTTTCAGTTCGACATGAAATTGGACAAAAGCACAGCTCCAGGCATATTATAAGCTATAAAAAGAATTTTTTAATAATTTTGAAAGTATTGAATATTTGTTGGCTGAAACCGCTCAACTTAGATAAAATCCAATTTGGTTAAAGCTTTTGTATAGCTATTTCACAGGTCTAATCATGGGCAAATTATTGTTTCTTTTTATCTTCAAGCAAAAATTGTTAGATTTTCAGATATAGATTTCTACAGCCATTTAGGAGTTCATAAAATTCATGATAAAGTTACCATAAGATTTTAATGGTCTCAGCTTTTTCAAGATATAGCTTCATATATCATACATGTCGAGATTGCTAAACTAGCAAAAATAAAAATCAAACTAGTAAACTAAATTAAAGCCAATCATTAGAAAGCAGGGGTTGACCTGCGGGAGGTAAGTAAAAGAACCATTATAATTAATAAATAAAGGAAACAAATACATAATAGCATTTACCGATCATTTTTTAAAATGGATGGAAGCCATGGATATACCTAATAAAACCGTGTGCACAACTGCAGAAGAACTTTTTACACGCGTCGTGTGGAGATTCAAAATACGGAAGAAATTTTACTCAGACCAAGGGGGAGCGTTAGAATCTCAGCTGATGAGCAATTTAGGTCAGTACAGAGGGATAGATAAATATAGAACAACCCTGCATCACCTTTTGGGAAAAGGGCAAGTTAAACGATGGGAAGGAACCATTCATCAAAAGTAAATTTGGTATATACTCCAGGAGTTCCCTAGTAAATAGGACAACCATTTAGATTAGGTACTTTTTTCTATAGGATATGTGTTACTAGACATAATTTTGGCTAGTTCCAGACCATCCCAAGAGTTGAGGATTAATATTCAGTTTAGCACCGCTAACATTTATTGTCAGCAGTTAAAAAATTTTTACCAAATTTAATTTGGACAATGAGGAAAGAAGGCAAAAATAAAATATTGAAAAATTATCGGTCTTAAAATCTTAAGATAACAAAACTAGATTGAACAGTTTATTTTGGCTACTCCAACTGAGAGGAAAGACTTACTTTGTGAGATAATAGAGATTAAAACAATTGGAATAAACAGAAGGATTTAAGTCACGAGAAGGAATTCGAATGGAGATGAATAAGTACAAAGCCAGACGCAATCTTAAAGCTTGTTAGCACGAGTACTATATTGGTAAATATATTATCCTAAGAAAACATAATATCAATGGATGAGAAAAATATTATGACTATCAATATCGGAAGAAAAAGAAAAAACAACCTTTTTATGTCATTTAAGAGGAAAAAGAATGGTAGTTGGAAATTAATCATAAAAGGATTAAAAAATTTTAAAAGAAGAGGGGAGCAGTAGTGATCATGTCTCAGAATGAAACCGTTGAAGACGCCAGATTTAAAGACAGAATGGATTAAAGAACTGTAAAAATACCCATAGAGAACCTTGAATAAATTAGAAAGAAGTTGTCAAGCATTGCTAGAAGGAGAGGAGTGTTTAAATTGAATGCCTTGAACTAGTTTCCAGGCCACCGCCACATGCGGCGTTGTTTATATTGTTTTTTTTCCAATTTTACTTTACAATTGCCTGAACATTACTTTCTTTCATTTGTGTTTTTCTCGAATAAAAATATAAGACTATTAACTATTTTATTACTATTAATGCTATTTTTATCGTTAAAAAATCATTATCTTTGAAATTAAGGGTACTTTTAAAATCTTAAAGTAGATTATATGCGTATCTTAAAAAGGAAATTTTAAAAATTTTTATAAATTTCTATTAGTTTGATTAAAATTAGCTGAATGAAATTTAATATTTTATGTGTTTCACTCTAATGATATATTTGCTACAACATTTTTAAAGGTTTTTTTCTATTCATAAATTATATTTTTTTCTACCTACTTTGACTATGAGAACTGTTTTAATCTAAAGTTTTTCAGTAATTATCACCATAGTTTAAGTTCCTTTTTTATAAAATATGTAACAAAAGCTAAAAGCATGTGATTATTTTTTCAATCATTTTACGAAATTTTTTTCATTTTTTTGTACTTTTGCTTAATTTAATTTTGCAGAGTTATATTAAATTCATATTTTTTATCATTGACTCATCCTGTAGGTTTTATTTTTTTGTAAACTTATCGTTTAAATATCCTGCTCATGGGAATTTTTTTTATACCTATTTTTTGATTTCCTATTCTTTAGGTTAAAGATATGACTTTTGCTATGTTACTGGTTAATTTCTATTTTTATGCCAGAATTATAATAACTGATTTTGATTTGTTAAAATTTAATGATTTTCAAATAGAAATTATGTCTTATCATTCAATTTTATTAATAGCATCTGTTAATATTAAATCATTATTTTTAATCTACAATTATTTTTTATGATGATAAGAAAATGTTTTCTTTGTCACTATACATAATCATTTACATGAACTGCGATTATTTTACACCAGCAAATTATGTTCATGGTCGCACGAGCTATTCTTGAGTATCCATAGATTAATAAGATAAATCTTAAAAAACAACGATCATAGGTTTATCCAGTGGGTTTGTTACAAAAGAAATGTTTCGTATAATGCTTTTTATCTTTATTTTGTGTGTCGCTGTCTACGCATTAAAATAGTTTAATTTCAAAAAACATTAATAAAATTTGGAAGTTGCAAAATAAAGGTGATTAACACTTTGTGTTGTGATGAATACTTTTAAAAATTTTTTCCTTTTAATATCACAATCTTCACACAATAGATATATTTACAAAACTCTCCTGTTTATATTTTTATTTCGATAGACATTTTAATCCGGATTAGAGTGTTGTTTCTCTAGAATTTAATAAGATAAATTAAGTGATAAATTATTTGAAATTATTCCCTTTGTTGATGTTAAATTATGGTAGTGAAACAGTATTCTATTCCTTGTCAGTTGCTAAATTATATTTTATTTCATTGCATCTTCGGGATCTTTTTCATTCCACAGATAATAAGACTTTTGATTGACTCGAGCAGAGCACTGATATGCTGTTGTTTATCAAAAACTATTAATAGCAAAAGTTTATTTATCACCTCAACACAATTCTCATCTCGTTTATGTTCACTAATTATTTTTTAAAACATAAAACTAAATTTAGAGTACCGTAGATACTCGCATAGTGGTCGGTTCGCATATAAGTCGGTATGTAATTTTGAGGACAATTTTACGGGATTTTCGTGTGACCCGCATGTAAGTCGGTATAATTTTTTTTACCTCAAAATAAGCTATAATATGTAATTTTACGTAATTTTTACAAACATGCGAAAGATCGATGTCCTCACATGGCATTCGTTTTTAATATACTTCACAGAAATAAAATAAACTTAATTGTTGACAGATAAACTCTTATATACGATTTTCCATCGTTTTTCACAATTGTTTTTATTAGAAAATTAAGCTTTCCGGCAATAACACTATCCGAATTTTAATTTCAATTTATAAATTCGACCGGCAAAAACGTTAAGTTTCTCGATTTTTTTTACATACGAAAAATAAAACAAAATATAATATCAAGGTTTTATTATACATTTTTACATTCTTTCTTCTGCATCTAATTTTAGAGCCTCATCCTAATTTACACTGTCATCATATATCTCATCTAGTTCATCAAAACTTTCTTCAGTTTCATCGGGTTTATCAGAAGCTGGGATACTTGCTGCAATCTCTTCACTGGTATTGGAGTTTCTGGGAACTAAATCTTCAAACAATAACTCATCTTCTGTACCATCCATTGCGTTTGAGATCCCACATTTCTTAAATGACTTCTGAATTGTTTCAGCCGTAATTTTTTCCCATGCAACCTTTGTCCATTCACAAACTTTGCAAACAGGGACGTTTGATGTTTCCGGCAGCAGTGTATTTCTTTTGGCCACCTATCATCCATTCAGTTCACTGACTTATCATGTGGGTTTTAAAAGGTTTATTTATCTCACATCAAGGGGCTGAAGAATACTTGTGCAGCCACCCGGGATAACAGCTTGGAATGTTTTTTTTCTTTTGAGATTTTTTTCTACAGAATCCACTAGATGTCCTCTGAACATGTCCCATACAAGAAGACTTTTCTTCTAAATCAAAGCTCCAGGTCTGTTAGCCCATACTTCATTAATCCATTCATTCATCAGCTTTTCATCCATCCAACCTTTTTCATGGACCTATACAATCAAACCGTCAGGCATCTTTCCTTTGGCATTGTTTTCCTCTTAAAAATAACAAGCGGTTTCAGTTTTTGACCATCAGCCATACAGGCTAAAACCACTGTAAAGTGTGCCTTATCTGAACCACATATTTTAATATTTACTGATTTTTCCCCAATACTATCTACTGTCCTGTTTGATGGAAAATCGCAGGTCATCGGAGTCTCATCCATATTTCCAATGGCATTCAACGGGAATTCATGTTTTTTCCTCTCACTAATTACAAATTTATGGAAGTTGGTTACTTTATCTTCCACATCAGATGAGAAGTGCTGTGCGATATGTGTCTTCGTTCTCAGTGTGAGTCCATTACGATTCATAAATCTAGTGCACCAACCAGCTGAGGTTTTAAAGTCAGGTGGCACACCATATCTTTCTTCCTTTGCCATCTCTAATGCTTGTTCCTCTAGATGACCTTGTCACTACGTAGTCCTGTCTCCTAAGGTCAAGTACTTATTTATTTAATTCCTCTTCAAAGTTTTTCAATGGCTTGGGAACTATCTTGATTTTATTGCAATCCCTCTGTACTTCCATTAAGCTTTCTTCCTTCTTTCCCCAATCACGTATCAATTTTTCGTTAATATCAAACTATCTCTCTGTTTTGGCATTTGTATTGTCCTCTGCAAATTTTATTACTTTTAGTTTAAACTCGGCTGTGTATGAAGCTCTTCTTTTCGCCATGTTAAATTTTTCCCAGTAAAAACGAACACGTGCATTTAAAACGGAAATTATAATTTAATTAATAATTTCCTGTAAAATTTCCTGTATCGACATATCAACCAATTGATTGATTTTATCGACGGATAATTGCTTAGGCGGAAAGTATTTATTTACTATGAATCATCGCCCGTATGAATTTTTGTAAAATGGACATTAAAAAATGACATCCAGCTTCTAAAAATTTTATGGAATTCTAGTGGACGCGCATATAAGTCGGTAGGTCGATTTTAATGCTAAAATTTAGTCTCAATTTCCCGACTTATATGCGGGTATCTACGGCAACTAAAAATTATCTCAATTAATAGGATACTTAATTAAGAAGTTTTTCTTAGTGCTAATTGTTTGCTGACTGAAAGCAAAATTTTTACCTTGGATTATCTCATCGCTTTTTCTCTCTCAAAGTAATTAAAAACGGACTGTCTGTTTGTTGTATCAAAATTATTTTGTCAACATTAAAATATAAGAAGGACAGTTCAGCCTCACTGGTTGTCTTGCTCAAACTTTTTAGCCTTCGGCTGTTTGTCAATTAAGTTTGTGACGTTATTTTTAACTTTTGATCGTTTATTTGTAAAAAAAGTATTTCTCGATATGTTGATAAGATCTCAATATATCATTTTTTTATTTCTATAATAATTTCTTGCTTTAAGAAATGGAGGTTCAAAAAAGAACCAATAATTTACTAATTGATCTTAACCCTATTCCGTTGAAGATTTTCTTTGCATCCCATCGTCAATAATCCAATGATTTCTTTAGTCTTTTTGCAAAAATTTATTAAAAAGTCATGATACAAGAAAAACTTAAACACCTAAAATTAAAAAAATTAAAAAAATAAATATTTTTCCTTATCAGAAGCTACATCAAGAATTCAAAGCGTAAATATAGATAAATATTCTTTACCCTAGATTAGCCGAGGTTTATGTCCAATAATTTAACTTTCTGTCCGACAAAAAAATAAATTAAAAAGTAATAACGAGCAGTTTTCTAATTATCTCAAAGAAAAATCATCAACACTTGTTTAAACGAGTTTTAACATTGAAATAAATCGTTTCGTTTTAAAGATATAACGAACATTTCTTTTAAGCTGATTCAGATTTCAGACCCATTTATTCTGTTAGCAGACACAAAAATTACACATACCTCTTCTCAATGGCAGCCAAAAAATAATGTATAATGAAAAAAATTAATCCTACTTTATTATTCACTGAACTTTTTATTAAGTCTAATTAAAATTAAAAGACCGTGCGCTAATTTCGATAATGTTTAAAAATAGACATAAAAGATATCAATATGATATTCGTTTTAAAATAAAACAGCAACCTCTAAGATACAGTTCCACACCATTTTTTCAATGCCAAAAACTGTTTACCTCGCAAGTTCTTTGTAACTATCTTGAACATTAGTAAGTTTTTCTATCTGCACAAAAAGTTAATTTTTTACCTTTCGTCCCACAAAATGAAAACGGTATTGTATCATTTTGAACACTCAACAGAAAAATAATATTTGTGTTCCTTCTAATATACACAATCACTTGTTCAAATGAATAAATTTCTTCCTGATTTTATTAACATTAGTGGATTTATAGATCAAGAGATGACGAGATAGGGTCAAGCATGTTAAAAAGTTCCTTGTTTCGATCAAAATGTTAAATTTAAACTACATGATTTGTAGTAATTTTCCTCTCATTCACGTATCGTTTTCGATATGCCCAACTACTAAGTGTGTTACTTGATATTTTTTGGTATAAGAAAAATCAAGACTGGAATTATAAAATTTTTACTTGTCATTATCCTGGTTTTGGTAAACAAAATAATCTTATTGATAACCTTGATAGAATGTGACTGTTTTTTATCCATTACCACCATTTAATGTTCCTCCAAATAACAATCTTATTTGTAATAAATATCGAATATTTTTTCCTATAACTGTATTTTGAGTTTAATCTCTGCCCGTTTCGTGCAGTATTTATTATTTACTTTATCAAATATTTTCATAAATTTTTAGAGAAGTAAGGAAGAATATAGTTTGGTGGATAATTAAGTATATTTATTCCTGATCTTTATATCTATCAAGTACAAAATATCACTATTTTTTCTCAATAAATAGGCAAAAAAAAAATTGATTCATTGCTTTTTCTAAAAAAATTGTTTAATAGATAATTTTACCCCTTCCTTATAAATCCAAGTACAGGCATATGCTAAAAAACTGTATCATCGCAATAAACTACCACTCTAAACTTCCATTTCTAGTCTCTTTTTCCATTAAGAAAAGACCTGCTAATGAACAATGTTACAATCAATCACAGATATAACAAGATGTGCTGAAAAATGGGATAAGTCACAGTTATTCTTTGCTGTATACTTTGTTTGTGAGTTTAATATTGAGTTTATTGAATATATTTTCTAATTGTTAAAAATAAAAGTGTTTTTTCGTTCTACTACTGTTACTAATTCAGAAATTGCGATCGAATCTTCTTGTTTAGAGTTATTATGCTAGATGAAATCAATCACGATTAACAAAATTCTCTTCACTATATTTGATTCTATTGTTTTATCATTGCATTTTTTTTAGAATCTAGGATTAAGTCTAAATCTTTGATTGGAGCTCGTTTATTTTTCCTTACGATTAATAAACTTCAATAAGGAAGTTCAGCACAATAATTTTGTCATGATTTCTATGCAAAGAGTAACCAGTGATAGTATTGTGAAAATATTAAAAAAATTGAAAAAAAATTATTCGACAGAACAACCCGAAATTCTAAAACAATAAAAAAAGTCATTAAAGCAAAAGAGCTTATTAGGCCAATATGAGCAAAAAATCATTCAATTAATTTGATTTGGACGTTTGATATTTTTCTTAAAATTTTTTAATATTTCATGCAATTTTTTGCTTTATTATAAACATTAATGGTTTGACAGAAAAAAAAATTAATTGACATGTTTAAAATTACTAAAAGGCTATGAAATAGCATTGTAAAGTCAATAATTGGGTTCAATTCATTGATGTGCTAATTCGAATTCGGAATTATTTCTTCTGAAAAAAAACATAAAAGAATAAACTAGTAAAATTTTTACACGAATATAACTCATAAAGAATGGTTGAGTATTAAATGAAATCAATACTCGAACACGCTTGCGCAATTTTATCTAATCTACTTTACTACTGAGTGTTATCATTATAATTGTTTTTTGTGCGATAAATCGAATTAAAGAATCGATCAATATGTATGTTATTTTGAGATATAAAAATATTAAACTTAATTCTGGTATTTAATGTATCAAATAGAATTCTAAAAACACAACCTTATATTTATACTTTTGAATTTTATTGGCGTGTATTGGGTAAAATTTCCAAAAAAAAGTATTTCAGTCACATTATTAATGTCTGAAAAAAGTGAAGATAGTCTGGATTATTCTTCACTTGTATTCTTGTAAACTAAATTTTAATCGAGATAAAGTGAATATTATACGTAAAATAATTTGGAGGAATACTCATAGTACAACAATATATTTCTGTTGATAATTTCTAGAAAAGTTAACGAAGGAAAAGAGCAGTTTATTTTTACCAATGAGAGTAAATTTTTATCAATATCAACGATTGGAATTGTGTAAGAGCGAACCAGACTAATGTTAGTTCTATTGCGTAACTCTTTATTTCTCTGATTTTTTAAATGCTTAGAGTCTTAAATATCTTTTTTTGTGTAATACTGGCTTAGATTTAATGAAAGGCTTAGTTGAAAAAAGATTTCAGTCTTTTACATGGCTCGATTAGAGTAATTAAATAAGCTTTAATGCTTTGATTTATTTAAAATGGTTCCATCCATCACTGGTCGTTCATTGAAAATAATTCTTGATTAGAATCAATGTTATTCCACATATTTATAGCAGTTCCTTTCCTTGGTTCTAATTTTAGCACAAAAATATGGAAACCATTCAATACAACCAATTAATTATTTTATGATAAATATACATAAATAGAGTTAGTGTATAAAAAAAGGTAAAAAAAGTCAGTATAAACGAACTACTAAGGTGTATTTTTACATGCATTAATAAAAGATGTTTGTACAAGTAATGTAAAAGAGGAGGAAGTAAAGGGGACGAATATGCTCCGAAAATCCTTGTTTATCTGAGATTTTTTAAGCTTTACTCTATACTAGAAATATTTAGAGTTAGTTCTATGTGAGTAAGTTTTGATTAACATGAATTCTAGCATATGTTTAAAACGGTTCAAACCTTTGGTTCTTATTGTAGGATAAAGAGATATAGAAATTATTTAACCAACGAAATAAAATTTTATCGAATAGATTCAGAGATATGGGGTTAAAATAGAAAAAAAAGATAAATGTAAAAAAATACTCTTAAAAACTGATGACTAGGGTAAAAATAAAAATAAAGAAATAATGTTTGTACTAACTACGTAATTTAGAAAGTGAAGCGCGTGACAAATTTTCAAACATGATATTTCTTCGGACAGGTTTAAATTTTTAAATAAAAGAAAAAAAAGATATTTGATTTAGATGACTCTTTGAATAGCTCAAAATTTTCAATTTATAAAAAAATAATATTAAAAATTTAGATAGTTATTTGTAAAGAAACCTATAAAAAGCATTGTTATTTTATCAGTATATAAGCTATAAATTTATTAACAGGTTAAACCACATTGATTATAAAAGTTCTTCTATTTTTTGATATGTTTTATTGTGTTCGAATTTTCAACTTCTTACCTCTCATATCATAACTATTTAAGAAATCATTTAAAAGAGTCTTTATATGTTGTAATAGAGAAAATAAGTAATGGTTTTAGCACAAAAATACTTTAAGATAAAAATCAATAATATTAGTTAAAATAACTTGATGATAATAATAAAAATATTTTGAGGAAACCTAAAAAAAAAGATAAGTAAAATGTGTCACAAAATATCAAACATGATTGTTCTTCGGGCATTTTTGAATTTTTAAATAAAACTAAAAATATTGTGCACTGTTTTTGTGAGTAATTCTTGAAAGGTTGTAATTTTTCTACAAATAAATAAATAATATTAAACATTTAGCGAATTCAAGGAAAGGAAATCCATGTAATTATTTGTTGTTTTATTAGTATAAAAGCTTTTAATTTATTACCAGATTTTACGATGTTATTTATCTAGCTGCTTCTATGTTTTGCTGTGTTGAAAACTGTTCCTCTTCTTTCTTATTTATATCTTACAGATGCTATAAATCATTCGGCATAGCCCTTTAAACTTAAAATGATAAATTGAGAAATAATAGGATAAAAAGAAACATAATTAAAGTAATAGTTTGTATAAATGAAATAATAAAGTGTAAGTTTACATGATATTAATAATAATCCCAAAACATCCAAAATAGATATAAAAAAAATTTATTGCAAAAAAAATTATAAATAAACATAATATTCTTAAGAAATCAATAGAAGGTGTCAATTTACATAATATTAAATTAGTTAATATAAAATATTTCATAAGATTTGATAAATTTTTATTAAATTAGAAAAAAATAAATATTTAAAGCTAATAATCTTTACAAATCAAGGGACTGAAGTGTAAATGTTTGTGATTTAGAAAACTTTAACTCTTAAAAAAATCAATAAAATTTTTTCAAATTACAAAAAACAAATATTTTAAACATCATGTGCCGAAGAATTTTAATATAATGGTATCGCATTACATGATATTAAAAAATTGACGTTAACATTTAAAAAAGAAAAGAAAGTGCTATAAATTACCGGAAAATCATAAAACAAAACAAAGTTCTTTTTATAAATAAATTTTTACGTGTTAATTAATGGGAAATTAAAAACTGAAAACCTTATCAGATAAAATAAATATCGAAATATTTAATTAAATTAGAAATAAATTCATAAAAGATTATTAAAAAATTCTTTTTAAATTTAAAAGAATGGTAAAAATTTACTTGATAATAAAAATAATATTTATTAACATTAATATAGAAAGAGATCAATAGAATTGAATTTAAAAAAAAAGATAAAAATAATAACAGAAAGAAATTGAATACTAATATATAGGTTTGATGATATTTAACAAATAGATATATATACAAAATTGTTAATTAGATAAGAAATAAAAAGTGATAAATTAATAAAATTAGTCGTAAGTCACGGATGTTAAAATTTAAAAATAAAAATAATATAATATTATTGGTAAGTAATTCTGCATAAGCGTAATTTGTAGTTGTAAAAAATAACGTGACATTTAGCTAGTTCTGATTAGGTAAATCGAAATATAACGTTTTTGCTTTATCAGTAAAAAAAAGATTTTATTTATTTCTGCTGGTTGATAGTAGTTCATAGGGTGTTATATGCTATGTGTTAAAACTGTTTCTATTCCAGCTAAAATTAAAAATATTAAGATATGAGAAATCGATCATTCATCATAAAATATAAATTTGATAAATAGAGAAATGGAGTATGGTAAAAGAAAAAATAACGAAAAGCAAAAAATAAGGTGAATGAATGGAAAATTAAGTTGTGATTTTTGATATCAATTAAATAAATGACTTAAAAATTAAACAAAGAAAAATAAAAAATGTAATAAATACAAAAAAAGGTAATTTAAATAAAATAAGTGTAGAGGGTATATATTGGTGTATTAAAATAATTTAATAATTTAAAAAAAAATTAAAAAAAAAGAAAAATTTAAGTAAATTACAAAAAAAAATTTAAACATTAAAAAATGAAATTTTCTATAAAGGAAAATTGTAAAAAGAACTGATTTATATTAATGAGGATTATAAAAAATATTTGAAATTACATAAAAAAAGAAAATTTTTAAAATTGATATCAAAACTGTGATATTTCATGAATTTCAAAATTTTTTAAAAAATTAAAAAAAAAGACAAGTTATAATAATTTTTGATATTGTTAAAATTAGCACGATTTACACATAAATAACAAAAACTTTAAATTTTGGTCAAAAATTACAAAAAAAATTAAAAAATTATTCTTGAGATTTATTCGATTATTTAAAAATTAGCTAAAAAACATTTTTATTAATTTTTCTGCATAACAAAGGCTTGTTTTTGCACGATAAAAAAATTTCAATTTAATCTGATCGGCACGTGCATATTATTGAAAAAAAAGTTAAAAATATTTTACTGTCGGTAATGTTCAATAAATGTCAATTTTTAAAATTCCGACTTGGTTGTAATATATTTATTAACGAGCTGATTCATTAATAAATATTTTAATATTATTATTAAGTATATTTTTTATAATTTAACACGTTTTTTCTATTTATCATCAAATTTTATCAAGCTTAGAAACGTTTTATTTTTATATTAATTTATATTATAGATTTCAAGATTTTTTATTATATTGGCCGATATTTTGCAACGATATATTTGTAGTAAATAGTAAATTTTTTTGATTCAACACGTTTTTACAATTAATAACTGATCAACTGATGCATTACATTGAAATAAACGGTAAAAAAAATTAACGGTGGTTATTTGGCGGTTAAATTAACGGTGGTTATTTGAGGGTAATATTAACAGTAGATATTTCAAGGTTATATCAACTGTCGTTTTTTGACGGTTGGAGTAAATGTTTTTTTTTGACGGTTAGAGTAAGGTTTTTTTTTGACGGTTGGAGTAACGGTTTTTTTTTTGACGGTTGGAGTAACGGTTTTTTTTTGATGGTTAGAGTAACGGTTTTTTTTTGACGGTTAGAGTAACGGTTTTTTTGACGGTTAGAGTAACGGTTTTTTTTTTTTTGACGGTTAGAGTAACAGTTTTTTTTTGACGTTTGGAGTAACGGTTTTTTTTGACGGTTAGAGTAACGGTTTTTTTTTGACGGTTGGAGTAACGGTTTTTTTTTTGACGGTTAGAGTTACGGGTTTTTTTTGACGGTTGGAGTAACGGTTTTTTTTTTGACGGTTGGAGTAACGGTTTTTTTTTTGACGCTTAGAGTAACGGTTTTTTTTTGACGGTTAGAGTAACAGTTTTTTTTGACGGTTAGAGTAACGGTTTTTTTTTGACGGTTCGAGTAAAATTTTTTTTTACGGTTGGAGTAACGGTTTTTTTTTTGACGGTTAGAGTAACGGTTTTTTTTTGACGGTTCGAGTAAAATTTTTTTTTACGGTTGGAGTAACGGTTTTTTTTGACAGTTGGAGTAACAATTTTTTTTGACGTTTGGAGTAACGGTTTTTTTTTGACGGTTGGAGTAACGGTTTTTTTTTGAAGGTTAGTGTAACGGTTTTTTTTTGAGGGTTAGAAAAACGGTTTTTTTTTGACAGTTGGAGTAACGGTTTTTTTTTGACGGTTAGAGTAACGGTTTATTTTTGACGGTTAGAGTAACGGTTTTTTTTGACGGTTAGACTAACGGTTTTTTTTTTGACGGTTGGAGTAACGGTTTTTTTTTAATGGTTAGAGTAACGGTTTTTTTTTGACGGTTAGAGTAACCTTTTTTTTGACGGTTGGAGTAACGGTTTTTTTTTGACGGTTTGTGTAACGGTTTTTTTTTTTTTTGACGGTTAGAGTAACGGTTTTTTTTTGACGGTTAGAGTAACGGTTTTTTTTTTGACGGTTGGCGTAACGGTTTTTTTTTGACGGTTAGAGTAACGGTTTTTTTTGACGGTTAGTGTAACGGTTTTTTTTTTTTGACTGTTAGAGTAACGGTTTTTTTTGACGGTTGGAGTAACGGTTTATTTTTGACGGTTGGAGTCACGGTTTTTTTTTGACGGTTAGAGTAACGGTTTTTTTTGACGGTTGGAGTAACGGTTTTGTTTTGACGGTTTGTGTAACGGTTTTTTTTGACGGTTTGTGTAACGGTTTTTTTTTTGACGGTTAGAGTAACGGTTTTTTTTTGACGGTTAGAGTAACGGTTTATTTTGGCTTTATAATAGTTTAGGTGGTATTTTTAGCGCATGCTCTGAAATGGCGGAAATATACATTGTATCAAATTTAATAATTATTGCCATTAGTAAGAAGAGATATATGGAAAAAGACAAGTAATAAAGAAAAAGCACGAGGTTTTTTTTTGACGGTTGGAGTAACGGTTTTTTTTTGACGG
>CM043711.1:36315848-36386591 GCA_023969325.1 Oryzias curvinotus
ACATCATAAAGATTTTTAAGACGATTCTGATAAGGAACAGATTTAAGATGCCTTTAAAGAAAATATTAAAGAGGAGATAGATCTGGTGATCGAGGTGGCCACTCTACAGGACCTCTTTGTCCAATCCATCTAGAGGGAAGTCTGATTTAGGTAGTTACGCACAGAAATACCAAAGTGGGGTAACGCTCTGTCTTGTTGAAAAAAGAAATTTTGTCGTAAAATACGAAAACATTTTTAATATATTAAAACAAGAAGGATTGTAGAAAATCTAAATAAGTTATTCCAGACGCATTTTACAATTGAAAAAAGCCAATGATTTCCCCTCCCATTTTCCAGGCCAGATCATGAGCTTAGGGTTGGTCTGATAATATCCTTTCTCTTTCCATTTAGGATTTCTTTTAACAAATAACGCATTTTGTGTCTGTTTATTTGATCTTTTAAATGAAAAATGCCTTCATCACTTAATATTCCCATAGAATCCATGTGATTACAACCTCATTTACAGAACTCTATTCTCCTATCGGTGTCATTACCATGTAGAGCTTGAATAAGATTAACTCTGTAGGGATGAAATTTATGTCTTAAGAATACCATGAACTGATGTTTTGCTCATCATTAGCTCCTGGCTAAGTTTCATATTGATTTCACAGGGCTTCTAGCAAAATTAGCCAAAAATTTCGTGAAAACTTCTTGATAAGTTGAACTCCTTGGTCTTCCACATCTCTCATGGTCAGGAACTGAGTCAGTTTCTTTAAAACGTTTAATAAAGAGACTGACTGTAGTATGGGTTAATGGCTTTGTCGCTTAGGATGTGTAAGGTTGAATTCTTCAGCTACAGAGCGGTACATAGTTCCATTTTTTCCAAAAATAAAAACCAAATTGTTTCTTTCTTGAATTGTTAGTTTTTCGTCCGATCTGGAACATAAAAAACAAATTATTATGAAACATACAAATGGTGTGCCACCTCTGGGATACCCCGTAAATTTGATTTGACAAAATATTCTTTTAACACGAATAAATTTATATTAATATCAATAACCTAAAAACTTTTATTGATGATATTTTATTTCTTATTTTTCAATTTTATTAGCATCATATTTATTAGTTAAAAAAAGAGAGAGATGCTCACACAAATTTAATAAAATATCATCACCATATCACTTTGATGCAAATTAAACAAGACTTACTTTCCTTAAAATGAAATCGATCAAGATTTTTTTTATTCATTATTTATAAATTAGAAGATTAAATTGAAATTAATTAAAAATACCAAAGTTCTGGCGAGAATTTTATGTTTATATTATAAGTGTCTAATTTCATCTTTAGAAGTAAAACAATGGCGCTTAAATTCCCTTTAAAAGTACATTAAAGATAATGTAATTGTGAAATATTTTAAACAAAAGTCCTTATGAAATGCATTTTGACAGCGAGAATTTACATAAACGACAGAATATTTTCATGTTTCAGAAGGTAAGATATTTGATCTACTCTTTAAAGAGTCGTTGGCAAGGTCATTACAAAAGAACCTTTTTAGCAATGTTATAGCCAACAATATCAGCAATGTTGTGAGTAAAGGTTTGGCAAAAATAATTGCAAACATAAAAAGAAAATAAAAAAAGACTGAGGCAAGAATAATTTAGTAATAAAAAATGCAGGGCTTTCTGTTGATAAAAACGATAGACTTAGTTATTTAAGTTCATCAAGTAAATTTATTTGCAGAAGTCACAACTTAATAATCTGATGCACTAATTTGTAGTAATTTCTCTTTTTAAAGGGTCTTAATTCAAAAATGTGTTTGATATCCAAAAAGGATCATTAGTGAATTTTTAGAGGCGAAAAATAATTTTTGGTCAAAAAGATTATGCCAAATAATACATTTGGCAACAAATCAAATGATTTTTTATGATTTTTAACTTGTTACATTAACTTGTTGAAAATTTTCAAATATATTTTTTATTAAAAAATTCTGTTGTGATCCTTAATTTTTCTATTAAAAGTTATGAACGTAAATTAAACAATTTTTTTCATTTTTATCATGAAATGTTAATTATGTTTAACATTAAACAAAATACAAATCCGATTAAAAATTAAAATATAATTGAGTGATTGAAAAAGACATGCAATAAATAATTTTTTCAAACAGCAATAAATAAAAGTCAATTTAAAGCTGGAGAATTCGCTCTCAGTGAAAAACACAAAGAGACACATTTTAAGGAAATGCCAATTGAACACTTACGGCAAAAAATTTCTTATTGAGCGATAATAGGTAAATTTTTGCAGAAAACATATTTAGTAAGAAAAATTGAAAAGAAAACACATAAAAGCTGAAATTTTAAGTATAACACAAGCATAGTATTGTTAAAAATAACAACAAATAATACAAATAATATTGATCGAAAAAAATCAAGTCGATTATTTGTCCATTTCTGGTTGCCAGAAGACCAGATCATTGTCACACGTTGACGCCATCATCATGTATTTTTTGTTAAATTTTGTCAAGGTAGTATGATAAGATTTATCTGGATTGTCGGATAATTTAGAGTTTTTTTTATTTACACATGGATCGAAAAGGGAAATAGGTTGACAATCATCAAATCTCCAAGCGTGCATATAGAGTTCTAAATGTTTAAAAGCCATGAAAGATAAAATAAAAAGGGAATTTGGAGTGGTTGCTAATGATAATCCAATACGTCTACAACTACTCTCAGGATGTGATTGGGAAACAAGATAGCCGTAGGTTGGCGAGATTGAAATACAGTTATTAACGAAACCCTTATAAGATTCAAGCACTGAGAGAACTGTTTCAACACAATTAGGAACAAGAGTGGTTATTTTTGTACCATCAGAACTAAATTCGAAATTAGAAACACAGGAAGTTTCGATAGCCACTGCTTCTGGCTGGCCAATTTTAGAACATATAGGAATGCTAAATTCGGTAAAAGGCCCCTTTTCGTATGAACGTAAGTCATAAAGAAAAAGTGTTTTTCTAGAAGTGGCTGTGCAAAAGATAAGTCCTTTAGGATCCATTCGAATCAACAAAGGTGGGCTTTCTGGTTTTGTTACGCCTTGACAATTTGGTGACCTAATATCCCAAAGGCGAGTCGTTTTATCATCTGAAACAGAAATAAACATATCATCTTTAGGGGCCATACAGATATCAAAAACTCTAGAATGATGACCGCCAAAGAATCGTAAATATCTAAAATCGTAAAGTGAAAGATAACGAATGGAATTGTTTATTTTATTAGAGGAATGGAGGACACAATTATTTGCATGGGTAAAACGAATAGATTCGCATCCATATTTTTTTGAAAATATTTTCGATAAATGCTTTCCATTTATACAATCATATAAATTTATAGAATCGTCGTCTGAAGCAGTAGCAAGTAACTCCCCTGTAATATTAAAATCTATAGAATTTATTGGGGCACTATTTTCATGAAATATCTTTGACGCGTGAAACGTTTTTAATACAGAATCAGAAAGAATCATAGACTTTCGTGTATCTTCGTAATAATAAAATGGGAGTGCGATGACATGACTCTTTTCTAATAACTGAAATAAATACGTTTGAAAGTAAATTTTCCAAAATTTCCTTGTTTTTTAAACTACCCCTCTTTTATAAATTCTAAAGAGGATCTCTAACTTTTTTAAAATAAATAAAAAAAGTAGAATAATACATATTCTAATAAATTCCAAATAATTTTTACCAATTATATTTAACATTTAAATCTTCTTAACTTTTAAAAATTTTTATTTAAGACAGAAAATTATTTAATTTATCCTTAAAGCGCATTTGATTATAATTTACGCACTTAAAGTCTTTGCTGTTATTATTGATAATTTTTTCCCTGATTAATGTCAAAACTTGTTTGGCCAAAATCATCTACCTTATGAGTAAATATGTTGACAGGAACATGATAATCTTTAATTATTTTTGTAAAACTGAGAAATACCAAAGTTGTATCTCTGTTGAGTCCTAATTTTTAAATTTAGAGTGCTAAACATAAAATTTAGCTCAAGAAGGATTTAAAGATTTCTACAATTTTTTAACTTTTTTTGTGTCCTTGAAAAATCGCCATTAAATGTTTAAAAATATTTATTTTGTCCAATGTGATGTTAAATTTAAAATTAATTATCGTTCAGCGAGTCTAACTCTTAATTTTAAAAGACAACAAATTTTATCGTTAAAAAATGACTTAGACTATGTGTTTTTGCAATAAATAATTTTTAACGGATAATTTTCGATTTTTTGTTTAAATTACTTAAAAATTTATTTCATTTAAAAATAAATATTTCCACAAAGACAAATATGGCATTTTGAGACTTCTGTTGCGCATTTTTCTGAAAATGTTGAAAATACTGTTTAAAAAATTTTATCGCAGCAGAAGTTGGATTTTTTAATTCGTTTTTTTTAATTGAACTCTCCGATAAACATTTGCCGCAATTTTATCAAATTTATGCATTTATCGCTATCTTGAAAGTGTTGAAATTATGTTATTTTTACACCAGTTGTTGCTAATGTACCTTTATTACAGATTTTTTTTTCAGCCTGAACTCAATTGTCTTTTCATCCTATTTTGCTAAACCATGTGATAAATATTATACAATGAGTTAACGAATTATCTCGTTGCTATTACCGATTTCAAGCGCCATTGCAAAATAACGAGGATTGATCGATAGTAAATAATTACTTTCAGTAAAAAGGATATACTTCTTAAAGGAGGAAAAAAACACTCGAAGGTAGACATGAGGTGTCAAGAAGCAATATGGAGGATCGATAAAATCGTTGTAGCTTCTTGTAAAAAGTTCCAAAATTGTTAGGATGACCAAAGTCTTTGAATTGTGTAAAAACTATCCGATTTTTAAAAAGATATGTATTACTAAAATTCAACACATCTTAAATCCGTTAGTAATTCTTTACTGTCAAAAAGAAACCTGGCTAATATAGCGTGAATTTTTTTATCACCAAAAATGATGGAACCATTGAAAGTTTTTATTTTCAATCAATTTTTCTTATTAAATCAAAATAATAATGAAATTTTTAGTAAACTTTTCAAAATAGCAATGTTACAAATATTTAATTAAAAATTCATTAATTTGAATTTTTGTTATCTCCTGGTGTAACTTGTTGCCAAGTTTAGTATTAAATATTTTTATCAAAAACTATGTTAGAAATTAATTGTTTTTTAAAATTTTTGAAAAATCTGACTTTCAAAGCAATAAAAATATTACCATACGCAGTTTTAAACTATTGAGAAAAAATTCAATTGAAACGAAGTTTAAATCGAAGTTTAAAGATGTCAGAATTTTTTGTAAAATCTATAATGTAAAACGCACCCATCAAGTAATGTGCATTATGGCGCTAATTTTGGTTTATTTTTGAATAACATCGAGTATGAAGAAGGAATGGAAACGAAACTATTTAGAACTCAATAAATTAGATAACTCTAAGTTGCCTTAAATTATACCCCAAAAATTAAAGTTTAAAATTTTTACGGAAGGTATAGATTTTTGGATGAAATTCTCATTTGTAATAAAATTGGGAAATTCCCATAGAAATTCCACTTTAATATGATGTATTTTTTAAAAATTTATTTTATTTTAAAAACTATTAAGTCAATTTATAAAATTTTGACAAGAACAAAATTGATGACTATACGATATTTCACTAGTTACATTTATCAAACTTTAAAAACGATGTCATTTACTTATAAATGGAAACCCAAACACCATAGTTTAATTTTTATGAAGACTTTTTGTTGACTATCAAAGTGCAGAGTTCACGAATGACTCACTTTTAGAGTTTCATTCAAGGCAAATGAGGCATTCAACAGCTTAGATTTTAATTCACTGGATTTTTATATTTAACGAGGTCGGATAGAGAACATGACAATAATTTCCAATTAAAGCCGATAAGTTCAAGTGAGAACAGAGTTCATGAAGTCATCATAGGATAAACAACCTTTGAACTTTATCAGAATGGTGATATTAAGCTTCAACAAAAAATAATAAGCATGCCTTTAAAATACTAAAGAACAAAAACTTGAACACAGTGTGAGATGTCTTAATTTTGTTTACATTAAGGATCGTAATTATTGTATCGCTTCATCCGTAATATCCTGATTTTTTTTTATTATGAATTTTTGAAAATATGAGTAGCTTATCGTGTTTCTTTGAATATTCAATGTTTCGTATTTATGGAATCATACAAGCACAAACCGATATGAATATAAAAGAGTTGAACACTGCAGCAGATATGAAAATTTTAAAGTTAAATTTAAAATAATGTTAAATGCACGGTAGTCTATTTGATACTACTAGGGTTTAGATTACAAGAAAAAGCTAAGTTAGGGGCAGGTGAGAAACCCCATTGAGAAAAGAGGTGGGTTAGTTTTCTGCCGAAAGACTGGTAAAACAAAGCGAAAGATCAATTTAAGAAGCTCTCTTATAGGGGAACATAGAGAAAAATATTGGGTCAGAGGCTCGTCTTTCCAGATGATTTTTTATATAAAAAATGCTTCTTAATCATTCAAATCCTTTTTGAAACTTTTTTACTGACAATTTTCTAAAGTTGAATTTTAGAAATAAAGCATCACAGTTATATTAATGGATTTAGTTTTAAAAACATAATAAAAATAAATGTGGCATTTTTATATTATTCAAATATTTATACTGCAAAAATAATAAGTAAAATAAAAAAGCAAAAAAGACTACGGGTATTTTTATACAATGTCTGGGATATATTGAACCATTTTTTCCTTTATTATTTTGAAGATTTTTTTGAATTCGAGACCATCTCCCTTAAAATAAGATATCATGGAAAACCCTAAAAAGTCGAAAATCAAGCAAAATTTCCATAAAATACACTTAATGGCTGTAGAATTTAAAAAACAACGCAAATTTAATTTTTGTTGTTTAAAATAAAACTATCAAATAAATGAATGGATTTAAAATTAAAATAAAAATTTTTTATTTTAAAAACTAACTATGAATCTTTAACCAAAAATATATATCTAAGAATATATTAACACTGTAAAAATGAAATCTATCTAAAAAGAGCAGTGACGAGAAGCATTCTTCTTCGTTTGTTTTCTTTCTTTCTAAATTCTTACGAACTAAATCGTCCATATAAAATGAAATATATCAAAATTCAACAATCTCTTTCCATTTAATAAGTTCAGTTTAAGGTTTTCAAACATAAAAATATATTTTTTTAGTTTGTATTTGAAAACTAAAAATTTATTTTTATCAATCAATTTTTTAGTGCTTCCTGATAACTACAAATATCTGCAAGATAAAAACAGAAATTATATTTTTTTTTCTATATATTAATTTTAAGGTAATGTTTAAAACACTATTTTTTTCATTAAACCTAGCTTTCGTAAAAAGTCTTTAATACCTAGGGAATATTGAAAATAAAATTCGTCGCTGCATAAATTTAAATTGGTTCGATATGGCTTATATTACATATTTATCTTCGCCTGATATTCGCTTCCTGTAGTTTTTATCAGGTTGATTCAAAACAATTATTTTAATTCTTTGTTCTTTCTCAATAACTCAAAATATCTTGATCGAATTTAGCGCTTTTAGGTCCCATTAGTTGTTTATCGTTTACTAGTATTTTAAATGGTTATAAATAGACATTAAAAAACTGTATTATTACACAACTTACATTTCATTATGCGATTAAAGAATATTCTAATAATCGATATCATATCCATTTGGAAGATTTACGTATTTAAGGGACCAATAAAAAGCAAATATTTATAAAATTGGATAAACATTAATCAAAAAATTTTACTTACAAGAAAATTTCCCATATTATGATGTTAATTGTATTAATTTTTTTAGAAGTTAAATTAACATAAAATATTTTGTATTAAAATCTGAAATTGAGCTTTTTTAAAATAATTTTAAAATTTTTTAAATGAAAGATTAGACAAGCAAAATTATAATTGCCAATTTTCTTTTGATTCTCCTTAATTATATAGTTTAAGTAATTATTTAACCAAAATTTTTTCAGTTTTTCACAATTTAGTTTTTTTTTTAAATGATGATTTTTGCTTTTTATAAACATCAAAATCAAAGTATCTTTATTTAAAGCATTATATGAACAACTTTATTTCATTGCTTTAAAATATTAAAAAGATGAATGATATCTTCCGTTTATTAACCTATCGTTTTTTTTATATTAGTAATTTTGTAAAATTTATGACAACAAACGATCGATAGATGATTCTAGGAGTTCAAATTAATCAAGAAATACTTAAAAAACTATTAGGTTGAAGAACTATGATTTCAATATAGTTTCTATTCAGTATTTTAAGTTCATTTAGAAAATAGTGATTATACGTCTCAAAATAGGTGAAGGTACGAATATCACAATTCAATAATATTTTGATAACCATTTAAAACAATAAGTAGTTTCACAAATTGATTTTGAAATAAAATATATTTTTTGAGAAATATACAATTGTAAACTAAATTAGAGAAACAGAATATAGAATCATCGATATTAATTTTAATGGGAATAGTTGGTATCGTAATAAAGAACACGAGATCATCACAATCATAGCAAAATTACAAGAGAATGACAGTGAATAAATATGATCAAAATGCATTTAAAATTAATTACAAATATTTTTTCATTCTAATAAAGAAAACTTATAAAAAAAAACTAATTCTTTACTAAAATTAAAATCTACAATGAAAATATATAAAAAATATCGATGTTAAAATCAAACAATAAAAAAATTACTAAAAAATAAATTTAAGAATTTACAAATGACCTTTAATTTTTTTATTTTTAAAAAATTTCAAATAAAATAGTAATTTACATTTTTTTTAAATATTTTTTTTACACTGAAATGGTTTTATATTGTTAATAACTTTATATTAATACAATTGAGTGCATTTAAACATACTTATGATATTTTTAACCATATATTTCATTTTGAATCTTTCATGTTATTTTTACTGAAAAGTGGGAAAGGCTAATAAATAAGTGTGCGTTTGACAATAATATTTTTCAATTTTGTTGACTAACTCGATGTAGGAGAATAACTAGTTTACTGATAACTATCATAAAATTTTCACCAAATTTTTAAAAATTATTTTTAATATGGGTATATAATATTAAAATAGATGGATTAATTTTGTATAAAATGAATTGAGTTTTTTTAGTCATCTGTCAGCTAACATTTGTGAATAAAATAATTCGATATGGTTTAGTGCAAAATATTAATGTATTGAATTCAATAATTGAACTAATGTATAAAAATTATATTATTATTACTCTAAAAAAGTAAAACCTTTATTTGTTAATAATATTTAAAAATTGAATAATATTCGTAAGAATAAATAATTCTAAAGCCATTTAAGTAATAATAAAGGTTTAAGCTTATTAAAAAATCAATCTTTATCACTCGTCTTTATAATTCATAGATAATGCATTTAGAATTTTTTAAAATGTTGTTCATAAATAAAAAATAATTTATTCTTAAAAAAAATAGCATGAGGAAATTTATTTTCGATTCAAAATCTGGGACTATCTCCTATAAACACCTTTAATATTCCTCTACCTAATACCAATCATGCTAATTTCTGTCTTGATATTTGTAAGTGTATCAATTTTTGAGGCTGTTTTAATTCTAATTCGAATAAGGCTGTTTATTCGAGCTAAAAAAATATATTCCATTCCATTAAGTGCCGAATTGTACTGCTGAAGGAACAAAAATTAAACTCTATTTGAAGAAAAAAGTTTTTGACAGAATCAGAGTGTGAAACCTTAAATTATCAACTACTAAATAATGGATTTCTTTGAAGAAAACCTTGATACGAAATATTCTTAAAATAAATTCAGCAAAAATTTTTTGGGTATATCAACCACCAATCAGTTTATTATGTTCAACAGGTTTGATTGAAACAATAACATATAAAATAATTTTCTTTTTTTTAGTTTGATTTATAAATTTACTTATTTTGATTCACTTTCGTATATCTATAATTTTTTGAGGTAGGCATATTATAGGCCATAAATTGAAAATTGAATGTTTTCGATTCGCGGATCAAATTACTCTTCGACAAAATTGTCTTTGTTTTCAATAATCTTATTCAGTATCAAATTGAACTGGTAATTTCCTGAATCGTTTACTATTTAGGTAGCGCTTTTAAAATTCCATGATAATTTTGAATTAGATATTTTTGTTGATAATATATCCGGAATTTGGAGAGAAATCAACAAGTTATCTTTGGCAAAAATTTTTATTATTAACGAATAATGAGATGAATTTTTCATTTGTTTTCTAACGGTTTAGAAAAAATTCACAAATTAAAACCTATTAAGTATAATATAATAATTCCTTGAATTGCTTTAAAAACTGTTGAATAACTCAGATTAGTGAAAATTTCTTTCTTTATTATTTATTATATTATTGAAATTAATTTAACTTTGCTAAAAAAATTTTCAGTAATATAAACCTTGTTTTTACTTTACTCCATACGATTCGAATTCAGTCACATACAAATTTTCTGACATTTAATTTAAATTAATAAATAAATTTTTATGATCATTTAATTTTTTTTTATTACTTTAAAATATTTAATTTTTGAATAAACCTTAAGACATTAAAATTTAAACAAAAATTTTTTTTTTAATTTTGTACTAATTCGTTAACATAAAATTAATTAATGTTTTGTAAATTCTTATTTTTATCTGATTTATTATAACTTTTATCAACTCTTATTGTATTCTTCTAAATTTATTGAATCAAAAATGTCAAATCTGTTAACATCAAGTCCTATTTCTTTTTATAATAGATTATAAATATTGATTTATTATTATTATACCCTATATTTTAAGAATATATTAAAGGATTAAACAACGTTTCTGCACTTTAATATTTTTTATATCATCTGATGGTCTCTATGTATTTTATTGTTATACTTTTATTTAACCTTTAATGTAAGAGCTTTGATTTATTTTTTACTGTTAAAAGCATTTTTCATTTTTAAAAAACATAGTTTTCAATAAAAATATTTTTTTATTTTAAGAAAAAACGTTTGATTATCTAATCATCTCTAGGTAATTATGAAAATTATCGTTGAAATTTCAGATAATTTTAACCGTTCGAAAAAATTATGAAATGGGTTCCCCAATAAATATTATTCTTATTTTAATAATTTTCTTGTCATTTGGTATTTGTCTTTATAAAAATTACCCACTAGTAAGTCATTAAAATATATAATAATTTTTCGAATTATTTAACTTCAGTTTATAATTTTAATTTATTCTTCTTTCTTTTAATCAGTTTTTTTAACTAAGATGCAAAAATGGATCGATGCTGCAACGAGATTTAGACTTCTCAACGGTAATTTTCTAGGTGTTGCAACATGTCTTAATCCAAAGTCGACAAATAAATTTCGTGGCATGGCTTTAAATTGATATAAGACGAGTGTGTGCTGTCAGTTCTACTTACATTTACAAAGAAGTTACTGAAGTATTTTTTTTTGATAAAGTCTCGCATGGATATTTATATTTCAGATCCTGTAAAATTTAAGAAAATACTCTATGACGGTGTAAATATGTATTGCTTTTTAACTGGCTTCTCTTCTAGTATAATTCTGAAAAAAGTAATGCTGAAAATTATTTTAGAGATGTATAATAGTTGTAACCTTCTTTTATTCGATACAAAGGACCTTATTTGAAAAACAGTAAGCGTTTTCAAATTTGATATGCAGTCCGCAATATGGTGAACTGAAATCTATTTGATAAATGACATTGATGCTCTAGTGACAAAATTAAAAAATAATTTTTGAATTCAACAAAAAATTTTGATCAAAATTTTGAGAATTATAAACTTTCACTTTTTTTCTCCTCTATTTGTAACTATATCAAATTACTAGAAATAAAAAAAAGAGTTTAATTAGAATTATTTATGATGATTTGCCTGTTAAAGGTTTTTTTTTGTCACCTGAACTTTTAATGATATCTATATATGATATATATTATTTATTTTAATATTTTTGGAAGCTATAATGTAAATTTCGGTATTTGGTTCAATAAAATATTAATAATATTTCCAAATTTCTTTGAAAAGCCCATTAAATAATATTTACTTTTTGCAATTTGTATTTAATTCTAAATCTATCCTGATAAAATTCAGGGTCACTTTTTTATTAAATTACATACCTTAAATTAAAATAATATTCGTTTTAAAAAATCAATAATTTTATTTTATATCACAGTTTTTTGATTCACAACAGCATTTTTTTAGTTTATTTTTCATTTCAGTTGTATGTTATTCTAGTTGAATAGAGTTGTAAATCAATAAAAAAACAGACCATTATAGATAAAACCTTAGCCACTCTAGACAGATTTAAATATATTCTAAGCAGTTAGTTTTTTTTCAAGTATATTATGTTTATTGATAAATAAAAATTTATATAAATTAACACATAACTGAATTATTCTTCAAATATTTTATCACATAGAAATACACTTTGAATTAAAATGTAGAGTATAAAAATTAACGTCTAAACTGATTCCATATTTTAAATTAAAAGAGTCATTGATAGTCTTAATATCTTTAATGCAGTTCATTTTTTATTATGCAGATATAGTTTTCTTAAAATTATGTTATTTGTTTGTGATGAAATTTTAACATTTTTTTCTTAATTAATTAACTTATTTCACTTAGTTTTAAAATTCTGATCAAAATTAAATAAAAATTCGAAGAATTTCATTTTCATAAAATTGTATTTCAATGCTGCGTTTTAAAAAAATACAAAATAATTATGTTAACAGGCTTTTTTCTATTTTATAACTAGTGAAATTAATTCAAACATCAACTTTAGAAAATGTTATATCGTTTACTATGGGGTAATAGATTTAAACACACATAAGTCATCATGCACTAGACCATTCTCTTTAAATGAATTTTCATTTTCTATATCATTAACCAGAATTTTTTCAAGTTAAACAATAATGTTACATACAAAATGAGGAAAATTTTATTTTAGTTTAATAAATAAATTAATTATTTAAAATAATCAAAATCTACCGTTCATCAATACGATAGTTAATAGAAGACTATATATTCTTAATGTCACAGATTTGAAATATTCAAATATATATTAGAAATTGGACAATATTCTGAAGAATAACAAATACCGATAAACTCATAAAATATTAATTTTTTCATTTTTATCCATATTTTATACCCTTAAAACAGGCAGTTAAAAAATAATAAACTTAAAAAATATTAATTCTCAAAATCATTTTTTTAACATTTACGGAATAATTTAATCTTTCTTAAAATTACATTAAATTAAGCAATCATTTACTAAAATTTTTTAAATGATGAGTAATATATTTTTTATTGAAATTTATAAATACATATTTGATTTATGCTGCGATCTATGAAGGATCAATTGAATCAAATTTTTATCATTTAAATAACAATAAATTGATGTAAGATATATCTAATTAGTCTCAGCGTTATCTTTAAATAAGTGGTTTTTTGATATAAATAATTCGGAAATATTTATAAATATAAAATTCAACAATACTCCATGATAACAAATCATTTTTGAAAATTAATTGTATTTCTTATTCAATCAATAAAAAAACGAAAATTTATGATCAGTATGTTCATTATTAAAAAGTTTGAAAAAAATCCAAAATAGCAAATATTCTCTTAACGGTTAAAAATCCTGATAAAAATGAAAAAATTAGAATTTTTTTTATCTAAAATTTAGAAATGTCTTCGTTTTTAATCGATAAAACATAATAAATATTAAAAAATTGGTTAATAACTTAAAATTTTAGATTTCAAAAAAATCATGAGATACCTAATTATAAATTGTATAAATCTATAAAAAATACATTTAATTATATTATAGAATTTAATTCTTTAATCTACTCATACAACACGCGATAAAAATTAAAATTCAAAATCATTTTAAATTCTTTTCAATAAATATATTTTTGAAAATACTGTAATTTATTTTTTTGATTAAAAATTGATAAAACCATCATACAGGGATGGTTTAAAAAAAATTACTAATACATAGCCGTTGTTTATTCGATATAAATTTATTTTAAATTTCTTGCGATTTATCGGACTATTTTTTATCGTGTAAAATGCAATGATTTTTTCTTTAAAATTATTTCACGGTATTTTTTAATATTATCGTTTACATTAAGGAAAGAAATTTATAAGATGATATGAATAAAAATACTTGAAACAAATTGTACGTTAATGGTTTAAAATGATGTTTATAAACTATCAATTCTTTGTTACATTTATAGAAAATGAAGTCATAAAATTTATCCGATTAGCAATTTCTTAATACTTTAATATATTAAATTTTATTTTAATTATTTGCTTTGGCAGAATTTGTTAATCAGACTTGTCATATGCACTTTAGATTTTATATTGACGAGATTGCGCACAAATAATTAACATTTATTACATATGTCTTTCTAGCTGTAACTAATTTTTGAAGACAAATGAAAATATAATAACAGGAGAGCAAAGGGAAAAATTCAGTCAATAATCAGACCAAACTGAGCGTTTGGTTTAGCTGCGCTTATTAGGGACCCTGATTTGACAACTCCAGTCCATGCCAGACAATGCGGAATACAACGACTAGTACTCCAAGTCAGACTGCTGAGCTATAGACAGAGTTAGGTGGTCTAAGAATTTAACTAACCCCAGCAACAAAAAACTCTAGACTTCGATTTGAATGAGAAGGCCAGACAAAGGAAAACTGAGTACTACAGCAAAGATAATCTCTCCTTATTGACTGATGAAGAGTTAGAAGCTGTCATTACTTTAACCTTACAAGAGGATCAACTGACAGTTAGAAGAAAAATGTAAAAAATGCATACTTATTTGCTGTCAGTTTCGTTGTTAACGATCTGTTCGGCTTAGGTAAAGAGACAACTGTCAGTTCACTTAAGGGATCGATCAGAGGTATCTGTATCAAAGTCAATAAGATGGTTGGAACAGCGTTCTTATCAGAATTAAAAAAGGATGAAAACCAGTAGTGATAAATAAAAGTCTTTCTCAGTCGATGTTGTATGGGGGATATATACCCTAACGAGAGAACCAACAAGCATATATAACTGCTAGAAGAGAAAAAAAAGCTGCCATTGTATATTTGGGGCAAATACTGATGACAAACTTCAGGATTAGTTTATTTTAGGTTTAAAATATAAAAATTATTAATGAAATTTTCATCCGGTTTGGGGTAGTTGCTATTTTACTGACGGAAGTAGCGGAAGTAGCAAAGAACCTAGATGAAGCAAGCTAAAATGTAGCTGTCCTAAACGCTGTAACATAAATGATCCCGTTAACTTAGTTTACGCGATAAAACAAAAAGAGAATAATAAGGCTCTTAACAAAAGACACGATGCATCACCAATAGCATTGGAACCAAACTTTCATTTCCTCTTATTGGAATATAATTCATCCTGATCCATATACATGTAAAGCACTAACAGTCGAATGCTTTAATTGTAAAAAAACAGCAAAATTTGGACGAGTTTGTCAAAAAGAAGTGAAAGCCAAAATCAAAGGCTCAATTAAAAAACTTGATAATGCTAAAATATCAAGTTTTAAATATGATCATTCTTATTTTTATTCTTTTAATAGTCCGTCAGTTTATTCGAAATAAGCAACTGACAAAAGATATTAATTCGATTTAACAATAAGAGACGAGTAAGAATGATTATCAATTCTGGAGCCTCTATATCCTGTCTAGGCAGGTGTTTGTGGAAAAACATTGGTTCACTGCTACTTAATAGAGTAAATTCATTAAAAGGCTACTCTGGGAAATACATCGATACCTTGGGTAAAACCACAATTTTCGAGACAATTATCATAATCAATCGCTTTCCTAGTTGTCACAACGTGTAATGTTCATTCTAATTTTGGGAATGTAGGAGTTTTCACAACAAGGAACGTGTCTAAATATAAGACGAGAAAACATTGATGTTTATTTCAATTACACTAATAAAAAATTATCCTCTTTACTTGAATCTTTCCATCGATGTTTTTAATAAAGATACAAAACGAGTTAGAAATTATGTACCATCTCTCAGTATACAAGAAACAACATGCCCTAGATATTTGAAGCCCGGATGTTACCATTTTCATTAAGAACGCGAATTAAATAAGAAATCGATAGACTAGAACATGACAACAATTTTGAAAATGTAGAAAATATCTCAACAGTCACAATTTGGGTTTCTCCCTTGGTTTGTATCGAAAAATCAACTAGTAAACAACGATTTTTTTGAGACTTTAAAATTTCTATAAACAAATAAATCGACTTTCCTTCATACATCTTCGGGAATTTCCTGAAATTATTAAAAAGATTAAAATGGGTGAAAGATTTGCAGTAATCGACTTGCATAAAGCTTACTTGAAGATAGATAGTGAGGCGAAATCCGCAAATTTAACAGGAATTTCTACAACTTTCGGATTTTATTAATATAAGTACCTACGGTTTGGTGTATAGTCAGCAACATTTATTTTTAACATTTTATGGAGGACATCCGTAAAAATTTAGACGATGTATCATGTTTTATTGACGATAATTTAATAACCGGGAGAAATAAAAACGAACACCTTAATAATCTTAAAAAGTTTATTTCGATACTCAGGAATATAAAATCAAATCTAAAATTTAAAATGAAAATTCTTTGAAAAAGAAATCATTTTCTAAGGTCATATAATTAGTTCAGAGAAAGAAAGAATTATTCCAGAAAAAGTAAACCAACACTAAACCTACCTTCACCTACTTGCGTGTCTGAATTAAAGCCTTTTTAGCATCCATTAACAATTACAGCAAATTCTTACTGATGTTTAATGCTAAAAGTAGACCTTTCTATGATTTGACAAAGAAAAACAGAAAGTGGAATTGGAACGAGGATTATCAACATCTGTTTTCTAATATAAAAAATTCACTATGTTCAATCGACTGTTTAGTCCATTTTAACGAGAAGTTTTTAATAGTGGTAACGACGGATGCTTCTTCAGTAGGTATTGGGGGAGTATTATTTAAGAAGATGGATGATGGCAAATTGAAGCCAGTGGCATATATATCGGGTAATTTAACCGACACTGAAAAAAAATCCCATAGAAAGGGATCGAGAAGTTTTTGCAGTAATACACTCAGTTATAAAAATTACACGACAAACTTTATTGAAGGAAATTGATCAGACAAACGGACCATCGACAGTTGGAACCAATTTTTCATCCTTACAACAGTAATACAAATATTCTCTTATCAAAATTAAAAGGATGGTTTATTTTTCTTTCTTCATATTCATTGGAAATTGTGTACAACAATAGTGATCAGAATGAGGATGCAGATCTTTTATCATGATTTCCATTAGCAAACACTGAAATTTCAAAGAAAAAGGAATTGAAATTGGAGATAATAACAGAAATTGTTCCTCTAACAAAGAAAATAATTGCAGATGAAATGTTAACAGACAATACTCTAATAAAAATAAGGAATTATATTAATCTTGGATGACCATCAAGAAATGTGCAAGAAAACTGAACGGCAATTTTTTGATTTTCGTGACGCTCTCTCTTTTAAGGAAGGAATATTACTTACGATAATAGGGTGGTGGTGCCACAAGTGCTAAGAACACAGGTTTCAAAATACTTACACAATAGTCATTGTGGAATTGACTCAATGAAAGAGTTAGCAAAATACTATGTTTGGTGGCCAAAGATGAATGAAGATATTGAATTTCTAGTATAAGGTTGTCAAAATTCCAAAGAAACACACCAAACATACCTAAAACTCTTTTTTTCCTTGGACTTCTAGTAATTAAGTGTGGGAGAGATTACATGTCGATTTTAATAGAAAAATATACAGATATATTGGCTAGTTTTCATCGACTCTTATTCTAAATGGGTCGAACTTTTCATATTACGGCATGTACCAGTGAAGAAACGATACGCTATTTAGAAGAACTCATCATATATGGGGGATTCTCAAGAAACTTCTCAATGACAATGGACCACAATTTACATCTTCTATATTTAAAGAGATCTGTAATAGCTATGGATTAAAACATATAACATCAACTCCATATCTTTCTCGCACTAACGGTCAAGTAAAAAGAATATTCCGCACACTAAACGAAAAGTATGCAAAGCTATAAACTGTACCTGAAACATGAAGACGCATTTTTATTATGCTTTATCTGTATAGAAAAACCCCTACAACAACAACTCGATGATCTTCTGGAGAGATAATAATTGGCAGAAGACTAAGAAATTTGCATGATAATCTTAAGCCAGAAATTAGTAAAAAGATATCTGATGCATAATATGATCAAAAAAAGTATAACGATAGAGGAAAAATAATAAGAGCTTTCAAGCCTACAGAGAGAGTTTTGATAAAGAATGATACAGAAGACGGATTTAAAGAAGGATTTATAGGCAAAAGAAAGATAGATTTATCTTACGAAGTAAACATGGATGGACTTTACAAACGGAAACCTGCAGATCAAATAAAGTCTCAAAAATACTAACAGGTAGAATAGGAAATTACGATGACAAAATAAAATTCAATTCTAGACGTTCCTTACCAGTCAACTTTGTTCTCTTGTGAAACATCGCCACTCCTTACTCAAGAACTAGAATCCTGGAACTCTCAACATGAAGGTGATATTTCTAACAAAAAAGAATAATCGAATAATATTGAAATTGGACAGACAGTTAAGCAAAACAAAGAACTCCGAAGATAAACACGCATCCGAAAAAAACCTACTTGATCATATGACAAATACCTAGAAGAATGGTTTTAGAAACAAGCTAAAAAGGAGAGGAATAATGTCATATACATATTAGATTCAAATATTGTGGTGTATGCGCACGACTTATTAACATTTATTACAAGACCTTCTATAATTTTTAAGAATAATCAATTATTTGAATGATTTTAAACAACTTAAGATAATTTTTTTTTCGACAAATTATGATGATCAAAAATTTGGTTACTCTTTTTAATTAAATTAATTTAATTTAATTTCTAAAAGATTTTTATAAATATATTTTTCAATTTATTTGTTGATAAAACAGCTAATATATTTAGCCAAATTATAAATAAAGAAATCTCACAAATTAACTGTCCGATAACATAAAAGCGATTAGTAAAATATTGAAATATTTGATGATATGATAGGCAATGTGAAACGAGTAGTAAAATACTAGAAATACTCATTTAATTAAAATTTTATCAACTATTAAGTTTTGTATGCACTCCATTATTAAAATGATTTGGTTTATTATTAAATTTAAAAATTAATGTTTTAAATTATTTTTTAGAATGTTACATAAAACATACATCATTCAATCGGGGCCAATACTATCTCACACCAAAATTATTATTGATTTAATAATTCATTTCATACATAGAACAATCCTGCCAGTTTTAAAACAATGATTATTTTGGATATTTTTTGTGCCGCTTCCATCATGTTACGTAGCATTGAATGAATTATTTAATTTTCGATTTTCATCTTTTATTTTTAATTGTCAGTTATCATTTAATTTGTTGTACAGTCCTGCCAAGAAAATTTTTTTGTTCATCACAGATTGCATAGCCTGCAAAAACTAACTGTACTATTAATTTTAAAGATTAGCCTTTTCTAAGCATCAATTTTTTATGAATAGTCTGTGCGATTAATTTTTAAAAGGGGAAATCAGTGAACCACGTTACTAGCTCACCAAGGGTCTTTCACTGATATGTGTTTAAAATCATAAAGACAATTTAGATAGTAATGAGTATCTCATAGAGGAGAAATATATTTTCTCTTGCTAAGAGTAGGTTAACATAAAAAAATCTTAACGTTTATTATTTTTTGTCAGTTACTTTAAATAAAATATCCTCATAAAAGAGGAAGTTAATATCTCACATTTCTTCTTAATCAAATCTATTATACACTCAAAGTTCAGGATCACTTCCGAACATCCGACATAAATAACTATTGTTTTACTGTATCTTTTAAAAATTTTATGCCGCCTATTTTATGTATAAATTTAGAAGAGTTGAAATTGAAAACTAGAAAATTTATTCTATTTTTCTGCAACAAAATAACATGAACCACACGGGATTCTATTAAAATATCCATCATTCAAGAATCTATTTAGAAAAGAAATTCTCCACGGAAACTAAAGCGAAATCGACAACTCTTATTGTTAAGAAATATTACTCACTGTTGTATGTATTTTGTTTTTTATATTTCGTACTTTGTTCATAAAATAAGGGCTAAAATCACTTGGTCGAATCTTAGAATTTATTAACTCTAAATTAAATATTGTCTAGTTTCAATTTACAAAATAAATCATATCTCATAACAAAATAGCCATAAATTCAATTGTTCTATTTATGGTCTAACTGAAAATGACTCAATTTCTCTAATCTATTTATTCACATCAGGTAACTCAAGTCTTGCCTCTTGAATATTGTTTTTACTTGATAAAATTAATTTTATATTGTAACAGAGTCGTAATTGAGATGAGAACGAAGCCCAGTTTTTTTTGGAAAGAAAGATAAAGTACTTAAATTTTTAGTCAAGAATTTAACTTGTATTATAATTAGCTATGTCATCACCAACCTTAAAAATTTTGGATTCTTTACAATCAGGAGATATTTCAATTTTCCTCTAATAGTAGTCAATTTATTTTTATTGGATTTCATATGAAAATAAAATCATTAGAATATAGACTATACAGCAGTTTAAGATTTTCAAACTGCCTCCGTTAAAAAATCACTACTAAGATTATGGTTCTTCTTTCTTGCTTGAGTCCGTAAAACATATGCTGAATCATTTCCTCCTCTTATGGTAAATTTTATTTGATCATCATTAGTTCTATGACTAATATTCTGGTTTTTTCGATCCATGAGTTCAGTAACTGGTGAGAACTTACTTAACTGTTATAAATATTTTAAAAAAATAGCTATCAACGAACTAAAGAGGAATGTTCTTTTAAAGCAGTTAATACCCCAAGATCAATCAGCTTGGTTAATTTGGGATATAATTTCTATAATTGATTCTCTTATCATGGCATCCTCAATATTTTCTCATGTATGAATTATGTACTGGGATAAAAACTTAAGATGCCAGGAAATGGCAATGCACGTGTGTCATTCGAGTGATACAAACAACTAAAAACTCTGTTACTCCAGCCATCTTATAATTAAAATGTAAGTTATTTCCAATTACGATATTTTCAGCTTGATTGGGTCCTAACTTCACTGGCGCTTCTCTTTATTTTATGCCACTCCTCAATTTTGGGTTGCTTGTTTAACACACTACATGCAGTGGCACGCCGTTGTAGAAGAAATTATTACCTTGAGTAAATTCTGCAGTTTTTATTTCTTTCTTATTTATTTAATCAAATATTTCAGCCATGATTTTATCAAATTAGTTGGTTGATTCACTATAAGCTTAGGTTGGTCGGCTTAAAACAAATAAAGCTGCTTAATATAGAAAATCAGATCGATAAAATTTTACCTTTTAATGCCTTTTGCAGTTGGCGAAAAATTTTCTTAAAATTTTGTTCCGTTAATAATTTTTTTATCATTTAAGTGTTTAGTTAATCTTAGCTCTTCAAAATGACTTGTTGGCACATGCGTGTTTTTTTTGATCACACTCTCTAATATCGAAATCCAGATTAAGCTTTATTTTTTTCTGAATTGAGACGCAATCTCAACTTCAAGGAACCAATTATTTACCATCTGATGAAAGCCGATAAAAAAATTTCATTTAAAAAGCATAAACTATTGTTTAGCTTTTTCTTGACAAATATTGATGTCAAAGATCGGGGTTTGACGTCAATAATCCACTATAATGTTAATATTTTTAGTAAATATACTTATGAATTCTCAAGAAAGCGAACGAGAAGTGGCATTTATGCTATATTGAGATTTAACACTAGCCATAAATTTCAGGATTTTTATTCTTCACATTGTTACACGTTGAAAGTGTGATATTAAATTATCAAATGCTAATAATAATTAGTGCTGTCCGCTGGCACTGCCCCATCTTCACATGCAACAACATCAAAAATAAAAAATCATTTCATTTATTATAAAAGAATATTTAACGTTGAGTGAAAACTAGAAAAATAATTTGAAATTAAAATTATAAAGCTTGTCATGAATTTACACAAATTGCTAAATTATTGTTTTAGCGTTATCATTTTTGTTATGATTGTGAATTACCATACATTGGAATGCATTTTTGGGAGAAAGCCTGTATGACAAAAACTTTCAATTTTTTTCTTTCACTACGCATTACAGAAAAGCACCTACAAGAATTATTGCAGAATTTAAAATAATGAAATTGTCCGATGATTCATTTTGATGGCTGAAAGTTATTATATTGTTCTTTGAATTGTATTTTTTTTGGAGATCCTTCATCAGATATTGCACAAGAACGATTCACTTAGTGGGAATTATGTTGTCACTTCAATTGCATATCTAGGAATTACAATACTACAAGTCAGTGTTAGGTGGAATAAATTCCAGCCATTACTTTCTTTGGTTGACTATTGAAATCGTTTGATTTAAGATAAATCTCCTTGAATAGACCCATCTATAATATCTGATTCTAAATAAACACACTCTTTTACTTTTTTTCGGCAGCATTCATGTTAAAAACATTTTAATTGAGAAAGGTAAATTTTTAATGCATTTAAAGCAAATTTATTAATAATGTAAAATTTTCAAAATTAACTTCATTTAATCGATATGTGTAAAAAGTTATTAAAATATTTTTACAGAAGCACACTTTAAAGTTGTTATGAATTTCACGAAAATCTCAATTTATGATAAAAGTTCAAATATTCAATTCAACGCTTCTTAATAAATTTTACTTCAATGATTGAGTTGTGTGGAAATAGTTTGTTCAATAAAGTTTCAGTTACTATTTATCTTTTAATTTTTTTAGTTTATTTCTTCGGATATTCGTTTCAAAATACATTAATTCTACCTCTTCTTTAATACTTTATCATGGAAAGAATTTAGTTTGTTAAATATACCTCTTGATAATTTTCAAATATCAAAATAACCTTAAAAAATATCTTAAGAATTTTCTACAATCACGTAGAAGTATAAAATCCATCATTTATTTATTAACCGAAATCAACAATTGATTTTGATAAAAGAGAATAAACTATAGGTCAAAACATAAATTATTTCCTTCTTTGTCAGTTTAAATAATCATAGGCAAGTTATTAATCTAAATTAACACTTAATCTCATACTCATTAACTTAATGACTGAACTCTATTTGATGAGAAACTCAAATATCTGCATCATAATGTACCTTAAATTCGTACTTGATCAAAAAATTATCCGAATTTTAACCATATACGCAATTAACCAAACTGTTTATCCATATTAAATATTAGCCGATATATTTAGAGAGTTTATCGCCAAAAAATTTAATTATTGCAGATTACGATTAAGTATGTACTATTTCTAATCAATATTTAATTTATTATTTTAGGAAGAAAAATAACAAGGGCATTAAATTGGCTTTTAAAAACCTCATGTATTTTTTAAACAATTTTTATCGCATACATTGATAAAAAACATTCTATATATAGTAAAATATAATTTATATCGCATAATATGAGTAAATTATCGCGATTCTATTCACAAAATATGGTCGTTTCTCCCTCTTAAATCTTGATATTTCTTACACTCAGAAAAAACGTAGGATTGGGTCTTTATACACAACTACCATTTGTAAGTCTATTTATAGTACCATAAAAGGTTTATTACTATATTTAGTAAAATAAAAATAACTTTTATAATGATCTTTGGAAATAGGGATTATTTTGCGAAAGTAATAACAATTTCAGATTAAAAAATTTGTTGTGGAATGCATACTTTTATTTTATTATATTGAAATCTGTTCCGTTTTGCTTGATTTTTTTCGAGAATATATTATTATTCAGGAATTAACTTAGAATTTTAGCAAATTTCATTGTAAAATCAGACCTTTTTCATTAACTTATTCTGCTTTTGAGCATTTTTAAGATTTTTTTCTGTAGTGTGTGGTATACCTCACAATACTCAGAGTAATGGTCTGTCCTTTTTCATCATTACATAATGTTATAAATGAATTCTTGAGGTGCCAATTAAACTTTTCTACTCGTGCTTTTGATTTTGGATTATATTCATATAAATGCTTTAAATTTACTTCAAGTAAAATTTAAAAAAAATAGAAAATTTCAGTTGCAAATCTCGTCCATTATCAGATGTAATTCCAGAGTTAATCCGTATCTGCTTAGTCGCTTTCAAAGAGATACCTGGAGCACATGTAATAGAAGTTGTATCTGATAGTGGAATGAGTTCTGGTTATCCTTTAAACCTTTCAATATTGATTAAAAGAGTTTAAAAATATTTATACAGAAAATGATATCAAATATTAATATTAAAATTGGTAACCCATTTTTTCGAAGGATTCAACTGTCTCTTGCCAAATAAATGTCCTATTGCACCTTAAATTTTCGAAAAGAAAGACAACTACGAGCCAAATAAGTAAAGTTGTAATTAAGTATAGGTGAAAAAATCGTTCAGATGTTCATATTGCTAGTCACTCTACTTTAAAGATCAGCCCACATCAGCAATTAATCAATTATTTTTTAGATATTTTGAAGTATTAAAGATTATGGGAATCATTTAAACTCACATAAGATTAATTTTTTATCAAAATTTGGTAAATATAGGATTATTAATTTCAGGTTATTTGTTCGGAAGTAAAATATTTTATATAAGGATCGAACTGTTGTTCGATTGAATAACGATAGTAAAATCTTACGATATGTCTCCAACTACACCAAACTTATGATAACATATTACAATAATTTTCGATTTCTCTTGATTTTCTAATTTACATGTAAATTCAGAAATAAATGCCTCATGTCATTGTAGTTTGATTTGCATAATGATCAAATTTAACGCCGTATAAATATGAGATTTTAATGTTTAATCAACAGCATGAATTCATGAGCTTCAAGAAATTTGAACAATTTTATATTAAAGAGTAAAAATCTTGCAATTATCTGTCAAATATACTTTATTTTTATTATATTTTCTTAAATTATCAACTATAAAACAATGGTAACTGTGAATCAAATTATTCGTCAAAAAATTGCCCAAACTGGTATTTTAGATGCATCCGTTGTTAGTACCAAAAGAATCTTCTTTTGCTTTTTTAACTCGAAATCCCACTATTTTCCAATCAGAATTTCAAGTCTTTAAATGATTTAATCATATCAAAATTTCAGTGCAGTTATTTTTGAATTATTTATAGCCATAAACGGAGGTTTCAGCCTTTTTCGATATATTTAAAAAATATGAAATAGAAATTTAATAATGCAAGAAACTTTCATGTCTCTTTATCAGATTATGGCGTTTAATTTTTCTAATTTCTTTTATATTATCATACCTGGAAATGTTCTAATTTTGAGATCGTGTAACTCAAAATTTAAACGTTCTTTTCATAACAAATCCATGTTGGCAAAATAGCTGAAATAAGAGTTTAAGTAATTACGATGTTCTTGTTTTTAAACTTATAAAACGTGTAAAATTTTAAAATATTGAATAAGTAGATTCCTAAATATTTAAAATATTTTTTCATTTAAAATACCCGATAAAATAGAAAAATTTCAAACAGTCGAAACTGAGACATGATAGCGGCTATTGGTAAAACTTTTTGAAAATTTTGAAGTTGATTATACAATTGCTTCAGTAAATTTTAGAAAATAGCTTTTTGCCATTAAATTTCTTGAATTTTGGAAAAAAAATGTCGGATGTAAAACAATTAAATTTTTTATTTTTTCAAATCAATTCAGAGTAAATTTTAAGTTTTTTTTAGGAACCATGTGAAGAGGAGAATATCTAGAGGTGTTAAATAATTTAAAAATTCTCATTTTTATCATTTTTTAGATTATAGAATCAAATTTTTTCCTTTTGGAGCTATAAATTCTTGATTTAAGAAATGAAATAAACTATTTGTTGTTAAATGAGGCTTTTTTTTAATAAAAAACTACTTAAAATAAGGATATGTAGTTAGTAAGATTTAGTAATTATCAAATATATTTTTAATGAAATTCAAATATGATGATTCAGTCTTTATTAATAAAAACTTAATACGATCATTAAAATAAGAATATTTAGCCTTTTAATTATAAATCGATTAATATGATCATGGAACATATAAAATTAGCTTCTATATCGGAACATTAGAGTTAGCTAAAAAAAAAGTCTATTCCAATTTTTATATTTGAACTAAGCCTGAATTTTTTTTCATTTTGCTTTAAGGATCAAGTTGGTAAATTCAAAGGAGTACCATTCAAGACAATATGGTTTTGTTTCCAATTATTAGAATCAACCCCTATTCTTATATCACTATCCAATTTAATTTTTATGTTAAATTTTGAATTAAAAAGAAAAAAAAAATGCTTCATTTCGATTTATTCAATCAAAAGCTTAAACTCTCAAATTCGATGTTTTATCTTTCTTGCAATTACTGAAGGGCGGCATTTATTTACCTTCAAACCAATATTTTGAAAAAAAAACCTTTTTTATAGGTCAATATTTTCATTTGATTTTGATCAAATGCTTGACTATAGTAGTCAGAATATCATCATTAATCTTTATAAAACTTTATCGATAGATTTGGGTCATATAATTCTAATCTCATTCAGCTACTGTCCCCAACTTGATCAAAATCCCTATAATATTCTTTGTAAGTATTAATTCATACACTTTTTGTTTATTTTCTAAGAAATGTTTTCCAGAATAGGGACATAAAATCTGAGTTCTCAATAAAAATCCCATTGCTGTTTTTATCGATATTTATATCAATTGCTTACCTTTAATATCAAATACTATTGACTCTGGCGCTCTTTGATTTAAACAAAATTAGCCAAAAATTGATATTTCAAAGATTCGCTAAGGCTCGATGTTGGTAGGTTGTCAATTATCTCGAACCCATATTTTATTCTTTTGATCAAAATATAAGACAATAGTGCATAGTTTGTTAATAGTTAATTCTCTCAATTAAAGTCAGCTTTGGCCTATGTGAGAAAAACATGTGGTTGTGTGATTTTAAACTTTGGCAGTTTAAATCAAAATGTGTTAGAGTAGTAAATATCATTGGGATAACCAATTTACAAGAGAAACATGAAAATAAATGTTTGATTTATTAAAAAATACAATAAGTATAATGTCGAGAGAGTAATATCTCCTGATAATTTTTTGTTTGTGGCTATACAGTTTTCGATTGAAAATAGTCTTTCTTTTAAAAAATGTACAATATTTTAAAGAAAAAACTTAACTATGATTTTATATTAGAAATTATTTTACAACGCATGGTACAATAATATTACTGCAAATTCGTTTTTATAGGTTGCCAAAGAAAATGACAAAAATGCTGACTTATTAAGCCTTGATAAAAATTTAAAATATTAAGAATATTTTGTTGGTGATACAATATTTATATGAAAGTTAATATTTTTGTTTCGCGTTAGAATTGAAAAAAATCTTTAAAAGCTAAATAATATAAAATTTTATCTTAAGCTAAAGCAATATAACGAAATATTTTTTTCTAAATATTTTCAATTAGAAATGAACTAAAAATTTTTAAAGATAAAATTAATGAAAACATTTCAGAATTTGCTTAAATTCATCTTGATAATTCTGAAAATAAAAATAAATAAAAAAAAATTTTAGTTATTTTCTAAAAAGTAAAAAATATTTGTCAACTTCCCCTTAAATCATTTTTGTTTTTTTTGCAATAAAGCATAAGATTTTTTTGAATATTCTAATGTTAACTAAATTCTTACTGCTAATTTTCATTAGGTTGATTATAATGTCAAAAAATTTTTTAAATTTGCAGCTGTCACTTTATATTTATCTTAACTTTCGTGATATTGCATTAATTTTTTATAAAATTACACAATCGAAATTTGGCCTACATAAGATTATTATTACTAAAAAAGTAATTTAATCAATAATTAATATCTTTTCTTTTTATTATATCAATTAAGTATAAAATTGACCATCTTCATGTTAGGTTGATTAGAATTTTGTTTGATTGAAAATTCTTGTTATTTTTAGGGCACTATTTTAGGACAATAATAAAGTCGATATTGGTATTGCTACATTATAAATCGCTAAAAAAACAAATTTTTGACTTTAAGATCGATAAAAGGATAAAAAAAAGATCCTTTTAGCAGCAACAAATTTTATATTTAAGGAGAAATAATCTTTAAATACACATTTTACAAGACTAATATATCGAGATGTGCAATGACTGATATTTTAAATTCATATCAAAAGAAATTTTAATCAAATAAGATTTATCAATATAATGAAGGAATAAAGGTGAATATTTTTGCATAAATAAAATTTACAGCATCGGAATATTTTCCAATGTTCTTTGAATGCAGATGAAACTGAAAATAAAATTAACAATAATGTACAATTTAATAGATTTTTCTTCAATCATAAAAAATAAGATTCTTAATCTATCTTGGTATAAATTTTGGTTAACTGTCTTGAAATCCAAATTTTTTTTGCATTTCTTGTCTTTAATATATAATAATTCTCAGAAACTGTAATTGACTAGATTTTCAAAAAATCCTATGTTAAACATAATAAATAATTAGCTCTTTTCAAGTGTGATTTTTTATTTGAAACGAAAATAATCCTCAAAATTTTTCAAAAATTTTCATTATTAAAAATAGCTCTATTTAATATTAACTTATGATACGATAACGTAACTATTATGGATAGATTTTTAAAGAGTCAATATACAATAAAATTCCAACTCGTTTTATGGTGTCATTCTCTCCTAAATAATACGTCAGATTTTTTTCTTATTATTAATAACCGTTTTTAACAAAAAGTCGCCAAATTTGATTGTTTTTTTTAAATTAATAATTTAATTAAGTTAATGAAATGTATTATTTTATAAATTATGATACATAATTAATAGTTTGTCATTAATTTTCCCTTTCTAATTTCAGAAAATAACCATAAAATTAAACCTAGCTGCCAGTAGATTTTACATTCAAATTTTGTAATTTTTTAAAATAATTATAAATTGTAAATCAGAGTTCTCTTATTATTAACCAAGTAATTTTGCATTATCATGACGATAGAGTCTAATCCCTTATATTTTCTTCTTTGTGAAATCAATTTTTTCTAATATATTTTATTTGTAATTAACAATGGAGAGTTTTTTACGGTTATTTAATCTATAGTAAAAAAAACTCCTTAACTCATTGTATTTATGTGTAAAATTTCCATGTAAATGACGTTAGCATTTTTAAAAAATTAATTATAAAGAATTTACATTATGAACATACCATATTTTTAATTCCATCCAGAAAATCAAAATTAACATATCACAGAAAATATCTTATCTTATTATAATTTTTATGAAGGAACAACAATATTAATTTTATACATGTTTTGTGTCAGGAAAGTTTAAACTACAATAAAATATCATTTGATCATCGAAAGTAATAGGTTTAAAAGCAAGATTATTTAAGCTAGGTTTCTTCAATTGAGCGATCACACGCGAATTTTTATCCTATGGACCGTTCAGAGATAAAATCTAAATTTTAACAACAATTTTTACAAAAAATAACCGCTAAAACAAGAATTAGAAAACCTGCCACAGCAATAATAATTCCCAATTTTAAACCTGAACCATAGGAAGGTTTTTGCAGTTCAGGTGTTATCATTAGAGTTACTGGTGTGGGATCCTGATCTGGATCTCCATCTGAGGTTTGTGGTTGAGGATGTGGAAGGCAATCTGATTCTTTTGGTTTAGGATCTGGAATTTTACTTAAGGGTTGTGGTTCAGGAACTAAAACTTCATCTGAGTGTTGTTGTGCACGACCTGGAACTTCATCTGATTGTTGTGGTTTAGGATCTGCAACTACATCTGGGTGTTTTTGATCAGCACTTAAAAATTCATCTGAGGGTTGTGCTTCAGGAATTGGAACTTCATCTAAGGGTTGTTGTGCAGGACTTTTAACTTCTTCTGAGGGTTTTGGTTTAGGATCTTGAACGCTATCTGAGGGTTGTGGTTTACGATCTGGAACTTCATCTGATTGTTGTGGTGCAGGACCTGGAATTCCCACTGAGTGTTTTTTTTTACGATCTAGAACTCGATCTGAGTTTTGTTTTGTAGGATCTGGAACTTTACCTGAAGGTTGTAGTTTAGGATCTGGAACGCCAACAGAGAATTGTGGTTTAGGAACTGAAACTCTATTTGAGGGTTGTCGTGCAGGACCTGGAATTCCCTCTGAGTGTTGTTGTCCAGGATCTGGAACTTGATCTGAGTTTTGATGTGTAGGATCTGGAACTTTACCTGAAGACAGTGGTTTAGGATCTGGAACGCCAACAGAGGGTTGTGGTTTAGGAACTGAAACTCCATTTGAGGGTTGTTGTGCAGGACCTAGAATTCCCTCTGATTGTTTTTGTTCACGATCTGGAAATGGATCTGATTTTTGTTGTGTAGGATCTGGAACTTTACCTGAAGGTTGTTGTTTAGGATCTGGAAGGCCAACAGAGGGTTGTGGTTTAGAAACTGAAACTCTATTATAGGTTTGTTGTGCAGGACCTGGAACTTCCACTGAGTGTTTTTGTTTACGATCTGGAACTCGATCTGAGTTTTGTGGTGTAGGATCTGGAACTTTACCTAAAGGTTGTGGTTTAGGATCTGGAACGCCAACAGAGGTTTGTGGTTTAGGAACTGAAACTCCATTTGTGGGTTGTTTTGCAGGACCTGGAATTCCCTCTGAGTGTTTTTGTTTAGGATCTGGAACTCGATCTGAGTTTTGTTGTATAGGATCTGGAACTTTACCTGAAGGTTTCGGTTTAGGAACTGAAACTTTATTTGAGGGTTGTTGTGCAGGACCTGGAATTCCCTCTGAGCATTTTTGTTTAGGATCTGAAACTCGATCTGAGTTTTGTTGAGAAGGATCTGGAACTTTATCTGAATGTTGTGGTTTAGGATTTAGAAAGCCAACTGAGGGTTGTGGTTTAAAAACTGAAACTCCATTATAGGTTTGTTGTGCAGGACCTGGAACTTCCTCTGAGTATTTTTTTTTAGAATCTGAAACTTTTGGTTTAGGATCTATAACTCCATCATAGGGTTTTGGTCTAGGACCTAGAGCTCCATTTGAGGGTTTTGATTCAGGACCTAGAATTCTAACTGGTGTAATTATGTTAGGATATGCATTTTTCTTATTTTTACTGTCAGAATCACCTAACGTTAAAATATAAAAACTTTTTTTCGAACTACTCGAAGCAGAATCGTCCTGTTTACAATCGATAGTACCTTTTTCTTGGGTCTTTTTCGATTCCGGGGCCAAGAGATCCTTTTTTTCAAACCTGCTATATTGATAGATATTAAATTTTACGTTTTACTTTTTTATCAGTGCGAACGACTTGTGCTTTAGCAGTTTTATCATCAAGTGATTTCTTTCGTTTAGGACCTGGAACGCCATCTGAGACTTTTCGTTTACGACCTTGAACACCATCCGAGTATTTTGGTTTATGATCTGGAACTCGTTCTGACGGTTGTGGTTTAGGACCTGGAACTCTATCTGAGTGTTTTGATTCATGACCTTCAACTCCAACTGGTTTAATTATGTTATGATATGCCTTTTTCTTTTTTTTCCAGTCTGAATCACCTGAGGTTAAGTTATAAAAACTTTTTTTCGAACTACTCGAAGCATAATCGTTCTGTTTACAGTCGATATTACCTTTTTCTTGGGACTTTTTCGATTCCAGCGCCAAAAGTACTTTTTTTTCAAACCTGCTATATTGATAGATAGTAAATTTTACATTTTACTTTATTAGCAGTTGGAGCTACTTTTTGTTTAGCAGTTTTATTATCATCTGAGTTTTTGGTAGAACTTTCCACTAAATTAACATATCCAATAGTAATAAGGGTACAAAGAAATAATATTCCATAAATTTGATTCATTAGAATGAGTGTACTCACTTTTAGATTGTTTTTAAAATTGACTAATTATAGAATAAAATTGTGTAAACTATGGCCCATTACATTTTAAATATTTGCTCAGATGAGCTATTTTAAGGAAGAAAAAATCAATACTTATTACTTTATTTTTACTTTTACATGTAAAACGATTTAATAGAGGAAAAATTTAAAAGGTTTAATATTTATAAAAATAGTCTATTTCTTACAAAATAACTGATTATTATACTATTAATTGTTATAATCAATTAGGGTAGTTTTTGAGGTTCGGCTTAAATGCTCAACCTTATACTGAGTTATAAATCTTTAATTTGTATTAATTATTTTTTAAAGCTTTTAATTAAAGCAATTAAAAATTAATAAAATATGTTTAATTCTCACTGAATTGCAAACTGGAAAATTTTATTAATGAGAATGATGATTAAAAAAAAATGATTACATTATTAATTAAATTGTAAATTTAACAAAAAATATAACTTTAATGATAACAATTTAGTAATTTAATTTACAATGAATTATTAGGAAACGATTTGTCTATTTTTAGATATGATAGCCAGCATTAATTAAGTCTTTAAATTAATTCGGTTTCGATCATTGAAAAACTTAATGAATATGATTTTAAAATATTAAAAAAAATATTTGTGAGTATCTTGAAGTTTATAATTTTATCATTTTTATTTTCGATGATAGTAAGTCTTCAATTACTTCCAAATGTCATTTTCTAAGCAAGACTTTTAATTCTAAGGAAAAGACCTGTCATAGATAATTTAGATGAATTTATTGACGTACATGCGCACGTCTTATTAGCAAATAACACATATGGCGACAAGGTTTAACTTCGATTCCTATAATCAAGACGTTGAGGAAAGGGAATATTAGATAAAACGTTTCGAACTTTCGGTAAAGTTAGAAGGCTATTAAACAATTTGAAGGATTAATTAGTCAAACGCAACTTATTGATGAAAAGCGTTGGAGCTACTTATTTCCAAGCAGTCCTTGAAAATCTTTATTAATGTGCCATACAAAACATCACATACGACCAGATTTTAAAGTTTTTTGAACAAAAATTTGTTAAAAAGATAAATTATATCTATCAAGGATACTCATTTAATAAAGCCATACAAGAAGATCAAGAGACAAATCGGCATTTTGAGGTCGCCTTAAAAAAATGGCTGCCAAGTGTATGTTTGGGACTAATATCTCTGAAAGACTTCGATATCAGTTTATTTTAGGCTTAAAAAATAAAAAAATTCAATAAGAACTTTTCATTAGATTTTCGGATGTTGCTATTCCACTAACAGAATTGACTAAAGTGACAAAGAACCTAGAAGAAGAGAACTAAAACATAGCTTCAATAGACGCAGTAACAAAAAAAGATTCTGAAGACTTAGTTAAGGCCATAAAACCAAGAGAGAAAATTCAGCCTCTCAATAAAATATAGGATACACCATCGATCATGTTGGATCCAAACCTTCATTGCCTCAGATGGGGAAAATCAAGACATGCTGAACCCTTTAACTGTAAAGCACTGACAGCCGAATGCTTCAATTGTAAAAAAAGGGGATTTAGGACGAGTTTGCCTATAAGGTCTAAAAACTAAAATCATAGGCTTAATTAAAAAACTTGATATAAAAAATTTATCTAGTTTTAAACAAGATTATTCTTAGTTGTATTGTTTTAATAGACCGTCAGTTCACCAGAAAAACGAGACTGGGAAGGGATATTATTTCGATTTAACAATATATAAGATACCCGTAAGAATGATTATCAATTCTGGAGCGTCTATATCCTGTATCGTCAGGATTTAGTGAAAAGATATTGGTTCACAGCTACCTAAACCATCAAATTCCTTAAAAGGCAACTCTGGGAATTTAATCGATACCTTGGGTTTAACCACAGTAATAGTTGAGCATAATTATCAAAATCTATCGCTCCCCCTAGTTGTCAAAACATGCGATGATCATCCAATTTTAGGCTTGAACTGGTTTTCAAAACTTGGCATAACTCTAAATAAGACAGGTAACCAGTAAAGTGGATGTCAATGGCGCTAACAAAAGTTTATCCAGTTTAGTTGAATCTTTCAAATAGGTTTTTAATAACGATAAAAAGGAGTAGAAAATTATGTAGCATCTTAGAATCTCTCAGTATACAAGAAATTTATAAAGCCCTAGTTATTTAAAGCCGGGACGTTACCGTTTTCATTAAGAACACGAATTAAGAAAGAAATCGATAGAAGAGAATATGACACCATTATTTAAAAGGTAGAAAATATCTCAACAGGAACAATTTGGACTTCTCCATTGGTTTGTATAGAAATATCAAATGATAAACTGAGATTTTGTTGCGACTTAGAGTTTCTATAAACAAATATATTGACTATCTTCCATATCCCCTCAGCATTTCCTGGAATTATTGAAAAGAAAAATAGGTGAAAGATTTTTAGTAATCAACTAGCATGAAGCTTACTTGCTAATACATCTTGAGGAGAAATCCTCAAACTTAACAGGAATTTCTACAAATTTCGGATTTTATATAAGCCCATACCGTTTTGTGTATCGTCAGCACCATCAATTTTTCAACATTTTATGGACAACATCTTTTAAAATTTAGATGGCGTTACATGCTTTATAGACGATATAATAATAACTCGGAGAAATGAAGACGAACATATTAATAATCTTAAAAAGGTTTTTTTGATATTCAGTCAATATAATATCAAAACTAGGATTAAAAAATTCACATTCTTTGAAAAATTAGTCATTTTCATAGGTTATATAATCAGTTCAGTGGGAGTAAGAACAATTCCAGAGAAAATTAAACCAATACTAAACCTACCTTCACCTACTTGCGTGTCTAGTTAAAGTCCTTTTTAGGATTTCTTAATAATTACAGCAAATTCTTACCGATGTTACATGCTAAATGTAGATCTTTCTATGATTTAAAAAAGAAACACCGAACGTGGAATTGGAACGAGGATTATCAACATCTGTTTTCTGATATTAAAAGTTTACTATGTTCAATCGACTGTTTAGTCCATTTTAACGAGAAGTTTCCAATAGTGGTAGCGACGGATGCTTCTTCAGTAGGTATTGGGGGAGTATTGTTACAGAAGATGGATGATGGTAAATTGAAGCCGGTGGTATATACATCGCGTACTTTAACCGAAACTGAAAAAAATTACTCAGTAACAGATCGAGAAGCTATACACATAATACACTCAGTAAAAAAATTCCATGACTACCTTTATGGAAGGAAATTTATAATACAAACGGACCATTGACCGTTGGAACGAATTTTTCACCCTTACAAGAGTAATATAAAATGTTCTCTCATCAAAATAAATAATACGGGTTATTTTTCTGTCTTCATATCCATATGAATTGGTGTACAAGAATAGTGGTCATGATCAGGTGGCAGATCTTCTATCAAGAGTTCCATTAACAAACACTGAAATTTCAAAGGAAAAGGAATTGAAGTTGGGGATAATAACAGAAGGTTTTTCTCTAACAAAGAAAATAATTGAAGATGAAACGTTAACAGACAATACTCTAGCAAAAATGAGGAATTATCTAAATCTTGGATGGCGATCAAGAAATGTCGTAGCACAAATATAACGGCTATTTTTTGATTTACGTAACGCTCTCTCTTTTGAGGAAGGAATTTTACTCCTCCATGATAGGGTTGTGGTGCTACAAGTGATAAGAACACAGGTTTTAAAATACTTGCACACAAGTTATTGTGGAATTAACTCAATGAAAGAGTTAGCAAAATACTATGTTTGGTGGCCAAAGATGAATGAAGATATTAAATTTCTAGTACAAGGTTGTCAAATCTGCCAAAGAAACGCATCAAACATGCCCGAAACTCCTCTTTTTCCTTGGACTTCTAGTAATCAAGTGTGGGAGAGATTACATATCGATTTTGCTGGAAAAATAGACAGACAATATTGGCTAGTTGCCATCGACTCTTATTCTAAATCGGTCGAACTTTTAACATTGCGGCAATATACGAGTGACAAAACGATAGGCTGTTTCAAAGAACTCATCGCACGATTGGGCATTCCCAAGAAACTTGTCTCTGACAATGGACCACAATTTACATCTTCTAAATTTAAAGAGATGTGTACTAGCTATGAATAAAACATATAACTTCAACTCCACATCATTCTCGCACTAACAGTCAAGTAGAAAGAATAATCCACACACTAAATAATGGTATGCAAAGCTTAAAACTGTACCTGAAACATGGAGACGTATTTTTATTATGCTTTATTTGTATAGAAATACCCCTTCAACAACAACTCGAAGATCTCCTTGAGAGATAATGATTGGCAGAAGACTAAGAAATTTGCTTGATAATCTTAAGCCAGAAATTAGTAAAAATATATCTGATGCACAAAATGATCAAAAAAAGTATCACGATAGAGGAAAAAGAATTAGAGATTTCAAGCCTACAGAGAAAGTTTAGACAAAGAGCGAAAGAGAACCCATATTTAGAGAGGGACTTATGCAAAAGAACGGGAGATTTATCTTACGAAATAAACATGGATGGACTTTACAAACAATAAACACGCAGATCATAAAAAGTCTCAAAATCACAACATAGAGAAGAAGAAATTCGCGGGACTTCAATAAATTCAATTCTAGACATTCCTTTTAAATAAACTTCGTTCCCTAGTGAATCACAGCCATTACTAACTCAAGAACTACTATCCCGGAACCCTCAACATGAAAGTGATATTTCTAACAACAAAGAAGAATCGAATAATATTGAAAATGGGCAGAAAGTTAAGCAAAACAAAGAACTCCGAAGATCAACATGCATCAGAAAAAAACCTACTAACCCTTATGACAAATACCTCGAAGAATGGTTTAAGAAACAAGCTGAAAAGGGGTAAATAGTAATGTCATAGACACTTTTGATTAATATATTGACGTGTATGCGCAGAGTAATTAGCATTTATTATAGTCTTTATTATTCTTTCTCTTCTACGATCTAACTTTAGCAAAATGCTTTAAATGACAAAAATCCATTTTTGATTTTACTGGTATATTTTTAAATATTTGCTTATTTAGCATCATTTATCTTAATAAAAATTTTCTATTTACTTTTTTTGATCCACGTACTGTTAGTAAATTGCAGTGAATTGAAAATTGAAATTTTAGGCACCTCATAACTCAACAATCGAATGTAATAAACCGTTTTTTTTCCTGAATTTTGAACCTGCGAATTATAGAGTGAAAAAAGTTGAAAAACACTCGTTATTTTGAATTAGGAATTTTATTATATTTTTATGTAGTTAAATAATTTTGAATTCGCTAATCGTTCTTCATGGTATTTTTGATCTGACCTTTTTATGTTCAGTATTCTAATGAAAATTTTGATTTTTTTACCGGTTTTTTTCTTTTTAATTACTAAAATTTTTCAAATTACAAAATTCTTTGTTTATAAAGAGTTTTAAATATAAATATTTTTAATATTGATGAGAAGTGAATTTTTCAGCAAACAAATCACGCAACAATGTTGGTTGAAATTTTTTGAAATTTTTTTCCTGCTTACCACGTGCATATTTTAATCGAAATATTTTCTGGGTCAGAATTTATAGAAGAGACTGGTTTCAGTTGCCGAGAACAAGTTTGGACAGATACATGTTTTTGAAGTAATTTCTATTCAATTCTAAACATACTTTAACAATACAAAAATGTATATCTATTAAATAACAATAAATTATACCTTTATTTGATAATTTAGTTTTCCTAAAATTATCAAAACATTCAGTCAATTTTGTGAATCAGTTAATCATAATTTGTAAATCACCTTTCTTCGTGTTAATTTTTCGAGCTGTATTCCTATCAAAATGTTTTCAGAGTAATACGACAACAATTGATGATAATTTATTCGCCACTTACTCTTATTTTTTTACTCTCTAATTATTTTAAAGACTTATACTACTATTCTCTTTGTTTGTAATTAATTTAAATAAGTTTATAAGGAAATGTTTTCTTAGTTAAAATTTAATTTTTGAGTTTTATTTGTTCCATTAAGCGAACTTTTTTTATTGTTTTATTCCACGATGATATACATTTTTAAACTATCCATGAAAGCCGCACTCTGCCATGCCATGACTTATACTTTCATGATTTCAAAAATTGTTGTTACAATTCAATTAAATTCATTTAAATAATTAATTTATTGAATTTATCTGTTCTACTGAAAAGTTTAAAAATCAAAGTTGTGAAAAGGAAAATGATCAGAAAACTTTCTTGTCTGAAAGCAATCAACTAAAAACCGTGGTAGGCAATCTTTTGATTGAAAATCTAAAAACACAAGAAGAGACATTTTTCCTGTGCTTATATTGTTGAGGAGTGGTAATCCTGTAAAATTTTGCCACTGTGTCAAGGCCAATTGTTTTCATTGCTACAGTTGTTCGTAAAAATCTAAACGTCGAAATTAATAACATAAGTGCAAGTTATTTTTATTATTTAGCTTTGGGTAAACGATTTCGTGAATAAACAAAAATGTAACCCGAACGCTTGAATCTGGCGAATTATTTTTAATTCCGTTTGGGTCTGAAAAATACGGTTATTTTTTGCAAAGGGACTTTCAATTCAACATGAGAAAATTTTTGGCTCAACAGAGAGTCATTTTTTCGACCGAATCAAGCAAGACTGCAATATTGAGTTAAAACTTGATTAAATTGCCTATGGTTAAAATAATTTTTTATTGAAATTGTCAATTTAATAAAAATTTTATATAAAAAAAATGATGTAGCAATATTGGCTATGTTAGTGATTCGTCTAGAATGTCAATTTTCGCGACTACCTTTTTTATTATAAGACAAACGATTTTGAATTTATCATTTTTAGCAAAAATCAAACAAATTTATTCACTCGAGTGCCAGAGTACGTTAAAGCATTAGTAATGAGGATAATTTCAATTTTGAAAAGATTTCTACATGGTGTACAATACAGGGTTTTCTACCACATTTCGATATCTTTCCAATCAATTTATGCAATAAACCACTACATTTTGACACACCCCTGCACCTTAAATTGCTGACATTTTTGCGATTTCTTCAAAATGAAAAATCTTTTATTAATAATGAAGATAGGAAGAAAATCGTTGACGCACATATCAACGGAAAATGTTGCTCCGAAATTGCTAGCGTAATGGGATTTAAAAGAACTTCCGTTTACGCTGTAATCAAGAAATACGTTAAAGGAGAGTGTATTGAAAGGCAATTAAAAGGTGGTCCGAAGCATACGACCCTCTCCAATGAAAATAAAGCACTTATAAAGGAATGGATTGAAGAAGATTGCAGTGTTTCTTTGGACAAAATATGCATTCGACTCACGGACGAAAAGGATATTATAGTAAGCCCAACAACTGTAAATAGATGCATAGTTGACTTTTATTGTACGCTAAAGTGAGTCCATACAATTCCAGTGAGGAGAAACTCTGACGACGTACTTAGTGCTCGCTTTTTATATGCCAAAAGATTTATTTCATAAATTTCTGCCATTGCCGATACACACATTTTCTTGATTGACGAAGTTGGATTCAATGCTTCAATGAGAGCTAGAACAGGAAGATCTCTCGCTAATCTTTGGGCCATTAGAACTATTTCTTCCACTAGAACAAATAATATTTAAGTCTGCTGTGCCATTACAAAAAATTGTATATTTGGCTACAAAGTACAGACTAAAGCAGATAATACTCATAGATTTTTGGCTTTTATTAAAATTATAATTTAAAAATTATCCTATAAAGGAATTTCTGGACTTATCTTCGTTATGGATAACGTCCCGTTTCACAAATCTGCAAAGATCAAAGAGGCCGTCACTTTGACTCAGTATAAAAATTATGCTTTTGTCGCCATATTCTCTATTTCTTAATCCAATAGAAATATGTTTTCTAAATGGAAGCAATATGTGAGAAATGAAAGGCCTGAAAATGAGGAAGTCCTTTTTAATGGCATTGAGCGTTGATCAAACCTCATTTCCTCGGAGGAATTTGCAAATTATTATCGGCACATGATAAGTTACTTCCCAAAGTGTCTAAGGAAAGAGCCAATAATAGATGAATAAATTTTAATTAATTTAATTGGCTTTATTTTATAATGATTTTTTATAATATCTTTAATTTAAATAAACAGGGGTAGTGTCAAAATGGGGTGGAAAACACTGTAATTTGAGTCAATTTCTCTCGGAAACAAACTTTCTTTCCTAAATAGTTTTGTAATTCTTTAAAAATAAGTATCCATTTAATATAAAATAATAATTTAAATTTTGATTTTATTATTAGATTATTTATCAATTTTAGAGTTGTTTTGTTCTTAAAAAAATCAATAAATTCAAGCTAAAAGTCACCAAAATTCAATGCCACCATCTTAATAATAATTTATTTATTTTAAAGTTTAAAATTCACACATAGGAAAAACATCCCTTTCAATTGTTTTTTGCAAATAAAATAAGAAATTCATGACTTCTATCTCTCAGTTACTATTTTATCAACATTTGTGTCGCATGAGCTTATTTCGTTACAAAATGACATGAAATATTGATACAAAATCTGGCAATTTTGGGTTTCGACAACAACTCTCATGGATTATCAGAGCTAAAAAAGTTGCAAAATCTCACAGTAATTGGTCGAACTTAACACAAGGCGGGATCAAAGTCTTACGCAACTGGATGTTTATTTTACATCAATCGTTAAGTTTTTAAATTTTTATGTAATAAAAGGTTTATAAAATTTTTACTAACGAATTCAGTAAGTTAATTGAATATATATGGCATTCCATTAATGTAGGAATAGAATTTTTGGCAAGTTAAGCTGATCTCACAAATGGATCTGAGGAGTAAAAATTTTCAGACATGGGATAAAGAAATATATTTTCAGATATGTTAAGATCGGTTCTTAATTTTGATTAAAAACTAAAATAAAGTGTTGTAAAAGGTCCCGATCTGCTGAGAAGTCATAGACTTTCTATGTTAGGGACTGTTTATTTTGGGATTATAAATAATGCACAGATGCAGATCATGAGACTTGGTTAAACAAAAATCAGGCAGAAAACATAAACTGATTAATTGAGAAAGAAATTTCAGTTAAAATTCTTTTATTAACTGATATTATTGAATAAAACCTTTCAATTAAAGGGGGTTGTTCTTAAAATTGATAAAAAATATTCTAATTTGGTAAATTTAACTATTTTTAAAATCATTTACAAAATATCGATTTTCGTTTTTTGCTAAAGCTTAAAATTTGTCCATTGCTGTGGTGCATTCCGCGTCTCGGCTGTTAATACATTCAGCTTTAAAAAAAATCTTCCTCATTCCAGAGTTTTCTCAAACCCTGAAATTTTTAACAAAGCTAGAGGTAAAATAAGAGTATGGAAGAATCAAAACATTGAACTTGTTTTGAAAGCATCATTCTAATCTTGCCAAAGTCACTTACCAATGTTATTTGATTAGTATTACTATTTTCAATTAAATCCAAATATTCATTTTCTCGCTATAAAAAAAATATACAGTCAAATGAAGTCAATTCAAAAATAAATTCATATATTTTATGTATATTCGCTGAATATACCAAGGAAACATTTATATTGGTCATTTAATAAATCACAAAATTGTTTAAAGAACATTCATAAGCGCAAGGTCGCATAATGATCTCATCTCTTAATTCGCTTATTTATGATGAATTCTTGTTAAGCACCTGGAAATTTAGTTTTAGTTGAAAAATATATTAGATTCTATTATAATTAATAAGGTGTAACACACGAAAGATGAGACTGGAAAAATTCATGCTTCGTTGTATAAAAATATTCCATACAAAGGCATCGATCGTGTTTATTAAAAAAATGAAAATAAATATTTGTTAAAAAAATTATTAGTCGGTTTAATAGCGCCAAAAGTCACCCTGCGTAAAGTTATTGAAACATGAATTTCTAGAAGATTCTTAGTTAAATTTGATGCTTTATGTTACATAACAAAGATTATTGTTGAGAATTCAATTCAAAAATATGAGTTTATTAATTTAATTGTTTTGGCGCATGAATATCCGTAAGTTTAAATTAATGGAAGCTATTCTTGATGATATTGTATGTTTTAAGTTAAATCACAAAAATTTACTGAAAAATATTAAAAAAGAAGAAAATTATCATTTTTATCATTTTTTAGCGTTAGATTTACTGCTAGGTATTTTTAATTGTGTCTAGTCAAGGGAAAACCCAATATAAGTGTATATATATCTCAAAATGAACTTAAATTTATCCTTTACAAATGTAATGTTAGTAGTATGTATTATAATAGAACGATAAACAAGTTTTTTGCTATCCTGCAGATGTAATTCAAACCCTATCAATAAATGAGTATCTTGTATATTTAAATAAGTTTCCAAAAAATTAACGAAGAATAACATTGTATCAGCGACAAAATGTTTTTTTATAATTATTTTAGAATCTACTTTGTTATCATAAAATCTGGATCGGATTTGGTTTATCGCCGATTAAACAATTTTACTATTGACCCTGTCTTAGATTTTTGTGATTAATCTCTTGCTGAAATATCTTAATTTTTTTAACAGTACCAGACTTTTGTTAAAATAGAAAAATTGACCTTAAAATTTTGACTCTTTACCAAAGTGTATGCTTTTTTTAATTTAGTCGTGATTGATTTTAAACCTAGCAAGTTAAACTGCCTTTTATAAAAGAATTTTATTGATCTTCTGATAATTTTGACCTCTATATTTACTTTTCATATTTTTCAACCCTCTTTATCAATTAACTTTGTTCCATTACCATTTTTTATATTTTAATCATTTCTGAGATCCTCCTTATAATTTTTTCTGAAATTTTTAACGTCAATCTTTTATAAAAATAAAAATGTATGTTTTTTATTTCGATACAATGAATCTTAATTTAATAGTCATTGATATTTTATCAATCGAATAAGAATATAACTAATCCATTGTAACCTCGATTTATCAATAAAATATTTTATAACTCATTTACAAATCACACGGTTGATGATTCTTTATTTTTTATTTAAATAAAATTAAAAGGCAGATATCCTTAATTTTTTATTTTCGCCACATTATTAGTCTGGATAAGGTCAGCCACTGAGTCAGTTACATTGCCCTGTGTGTCGTTGGATACATAATCATAATTGATTTTGTGCCTTGTTTTACACTTTCTTCATTATAAGTATAACCTTATGCTCTCTTAGCTAGACTTTGGACCTTTTTAGATCCCACATAATTATTGCTTCTTTGAGTCTTTACTTTGTACTAAAAGAAAATTTCCGATTCTTTTCATATCTATCAGCCTACCAATTTAATAGTTCTTTATCCTCTTACGATTGTTGTGAAAATTCCATTTTCTCACTAAGGAATTTTCTTTCGGAACTTTGATTACACACTTAACTGGTGAGCTAGAATTTGCTAAAAAGTCATTTATCTTTTAAAAGTTTCCTTGTATTTATTTTATCCAAGTTTCTATATTTTTTTCCATAAATAATTTTTTTGTTCTTACGGTATATCGATTTATTATGTTTGTTTGTTTTCGTCTAGCAGAGATCTAAAACACGAGGACGCGAAGAATTTACATCTTTATAATAATTTTATATTACATTTTTCAAAGGTTATATTGTCGGGTTTTAAAGTTTTTCAAGCAACACTGATATAGGTTTATTCATAATAAATTAAACTTGATAATTATGCCCTCGTTGACCAAAAACCCACCCAGGTATGCGGTCAGTTCAGAAAGATCCTGAAACCTATGTTTCCCAAATACGGATTCGCCAAAAACGGTACTTAAATTGACTGCATTACATTTATTGTCCATGGATTTTAGAAAGTTATTAAAGCACTACGTTTTTATTATGTTGTCTTGTTTCTTAACTTTTTATAATTGTAAACAAGTTCTGACTATGGGGCCCTCGAGGTACTCTAGAAGTCATTACTTGGCCCTTGGAGCAATTTGAGTTTGAAACCCCTGACGTAGAGTGTTAAATTATGATAAACAGACTAATTATTTTCATCCATAGGGCTCTTATGTTTACGCCTTTGGTACGATTTTAAGCTTCTCATTACGTATCCTGTAGGTTTTAAATCAGTTAGCTTGGTTTTTTCTCTTCTCGAATATTCAAAATAAGACTTTTTGGGTTGTGACCTCCCATTGGGTTGATTGGTAATTGTGAACCACGTTTGGTGAGGCAAATATATTAATCAGTATTACACCCAAACTAGTTCGGCAGTTTTAGTTGTTTGATCATTTGCGATTTAAATCCATTAAAGTAGTCAATCAACTCTTAAACATACTTTACACGTTATCCATTTTTGTCTTTTTATCTATTCCTTATCATCGTTTTATTTTCTTTTAATGTTAATCTCATTGAACAATGTCCATTGTGCTTTTGGAGTAAAATTTTTGGGCATGATTGTTTTACTTGATTTCCACGTTTTGAATACATTTACAACCAAATAATTCGTGTGATGCAATTTAAGATAATTTTTATATTTTTCTCAATATATCTGTTATTGATTCACTCCAATTTAGATAGAGGAGACTCATAGGTAAGTTCATACAACTCCCTTTGAACACTTTGGCTAATCAATCACATGGATTTTCTCACAGACATCCTTCACAGAATTTATATAAGAATAAGTGGCTTATTTACCTCAGCATTGGTCACTTCCCTTTCAAGAGTCTGATATTGAAATTAACGTCTTTGGATTCTAAAATTGCAAAACAAAACCATCATTGTATATTTTTCGACTTTTTAAACAGTAAATCGATTTTGATACAAATTTTAATCTTCAAACATCAAAGTGGCGCAAACGTAACAAAGAATTTAACGTAATTTTGTTCCAAAGCTACAGTTGAATTAATTGCACCAGTTATATGTTGCAATGTAAGATGGGGCTTTGGAAATCTTTTTTGCCTCAGCGACACCTTCAAAAAATTGAAAATATTACCTTTTGAAAAATTATTAGAAAAAGTTTCAGGACTATTAATATTTTTCTAAAAACGTCACACTTTCCGCAACGCTGATATTTCTTGGAGAAATTCATGATAAAAATTTTTGTGCAAATTCTAAATCCAATAGATTGATTACTTTTTTCCATTAAAAAAAATCTTTTTGTCTAAAATTAGTTGAATTTATTAAGTTACATTGTTATTTTACTAAATTACCAGTTCTAGGTGTAGTTGTCGAAAAAAGAAAATAAAAAAAGAAAAATATATTAGCAAACGAGTGCCAAATATTTATTCTTTAAAATTTTTAAAGGAAATTACTATTTTTTAACTTCTTGAATGAAGGTAACATCCTTAAAGAGCATCCAGAAAATTTTCATCAACTGATTGATATAATAAGAAGGTGAACAGAGCCTTCATCTCCCCATTTAATGTTCTTCGAATCTCTCCCTTTATCTTAAAGATAAAAAATCGATTGGAATAAGCAAATAGTATCAAAACTTTGAAACTAATCTGACAAAATTCTTGAGTCCATATATTCTCAGAAAATTAAGGATTGATGAATTGGTGCCTTATCAACGAAGAATGTATGCCAGTTATATTTTTTCCTAGCATATCTTCACAAACCTCTTACAAAAACCTTTAAAATCTTCTCCATTCACTGCAAGTATTTTGCAGAAAGAAAAATAGACTTAATTACCTGATATTACTGAAACGATGAAATTATTCTTCGTCTTGTTGTAGAAAGAGATCAATATGCTGAGATTCCCTTTTTTGACCAAAGTTTTCTTTTTCTTAAAAGTTGGTTAAAACCTCTTTTATCGACGAAGATATTCAATGAATAGTCAATGTGATTGTCTAGGAAGTCCCTGGCATAATCACAAAGTTTAACATTATTTTCTTGCCCATTTACTGCTTCTAAGACGGCATTGAGGTCTTTTAGAGTTATTCCTAATTCTTGAAGACCTTTTTGGATAGTCGCCAGCGAGACATTAATTCAATAATTTTATGATAAGCTCGATTTGACTTCAGAACGAGTGGTACTGAATGAAGCCACGATTAAAATTTAAATATTTGGCAGAACTTCTTTATTTGATCTTATTTTTCTTGCTCTATTAGATGTCTTTCGAATGGTTGATCTTCCTTCGAGTTCAAAAACCTTTAGAATTTTTTTGCCATTCTCTTGATGAATATTGACCTCATACTCAGTCATCTTGGTTGATCAACCTCGGTTGTAAAGTAAATTGATTTGCAGTTTTTGTTTTATGTTGTCTTCTTCAACATATTTAGTTCTTTAAGTATTATTCATTTATTTTTAAAGGTAATTGTTAAAATAAATATTCAATGTAAAATGGCGCAAAAAAGTTGAAACATTTTTTTAAATTAAAAAGGGATATTAGCTTATTTAAAAAAGTAAAAATATAATTTAAAGAAAAATTTTTTTTTAAGGGGAAAATAAAACTGTGAAATCTAAAAAACCAAAGATTGACAAACATCTTAGATAAATTTGACGAAATAAGAATGTGGTAAGAGATTGTGGCGAATTTGGAAACGGGTACTTTGCCATGTACAGTCAAAAAGTATCAGCGGAACAGTCAAAATCTTGTCGCAAAAAGTATGATATCATCAATGATCTAAGTTATTTTTAATCAATTAATGATAGACAAGATTTTTTATGTTTTATCACATTATTACCCAATTTTTTACATAATGACATGGAGTGATTAAAGCCTGTACGTTTAAAATTTAAGGTTTTAATTCAATAGATAGACTTCTTAAACCATCTAAAGAGATTATTTGAAGTTAAAGTAACCAGGGGTTGCCAGGGTTTTAATCATAACCAGGTTATGATGCACAGCCAAGAAATAATCGGAGTTATCAAAGGCAAAAAGTGTTAAAGTTAAAAAATGGGTTTTAGTAAAATATTATATAAAAATATATAAATCCATAGAGTTTTTATAATCATCGATTTTTTGACTTTTATTTTTTAAAATTTATTTAATTTTAGATTTTGTTCAAAATTTTGTTTTCAGACAATAAAATATGGGGTCGTCCTAATTTATGGAATTAAAAACTGAATAATATATTTTACAGTTATGATGACTTTTTGAGTAGAAAAAAAAGTTTCTTAAAGTGTTAAAAGTTATGATTAACTTTTTAAAGCGACTAAAATATGGCTTAAGTGTTGTTAAGCTTTCGGAATCTTCCAAAGTACGCCAAAGACGAGTTACGTCAAAAAAATATGTTGATGGATTATTGAACTATTAAAAATAGAAAATAAACTACCCACCATCAATAGCTCACAAAGATGCTTTTCGATGTGATAAAGAAGAGTTATGTAACCAAGCTGCTACACTGTTGCCAGTCAAATTTTTATATCAGAATTTTTTTGTTAAATTGAATACTTCGAAAAAGTAGAGAAAGATATATTTTATAAAAATTCTATTTTTTGGATCGAATATGCTAACATGCGTTAAGCAAACATCAAACATGAACTATATATGAGATTTAGCATAAAATATTCTTTACCTGGAAGGTTAACGAATATTTTAGTTTAAATAATCGCTTAGTGAGCCGAAATTTTCGTTTTATTTTTTATTTAGTTTTTCATGTTTTATAATAACCAATTATGGAATCAGTAAAATTTTTGTGAATTCATCATTAATAGATCGACTAATTACGCTTGCTTAACATTTTGTGACAACGCGACAATTTATTCAAAGAATTGTAGAAGTTAGTATGTAGTTTTACATTATATCAATTTGATTTTAATTTCCAGGAAATCGTATTTTTTATGTTTCACTCAATGGATGTGACACAAAAGAAGATGGATCATCCTCTAACATCTTTGTTTCAATATAAAAGGCTTTAGGTGAAATAAATTCACTGGATCCTAATTATCAAACACATTGGGATCAAAAAGGTGACAGAACGTAAGCACCTCTTACTTCTTGTGAACTTTAAAAAGCAACTTAAGCTCTTCATATTAATTCTAACGTTAGGGCATTTTGTAATTTAGCATTCTGAAAACAATTCAGTTTCCCACTGTCTTTCCAAAAAGTTAATTTTTACATTTTAGTAGCCTCGAATTAGTGACCTTTTGAGTTTTAAAGATCTCAGGGTAGCAGTAAAAGGTTGGGTTTCTCACATCCGATGTCAAAGCCTGAAACTCATTTTTTTAGTTCTTCGAGATGGGAGTGGTGATCTTCAATGTGTTTTGACATGTGACATTTGTAACGTAAATTTTTGCAACTCTTTCTCCTGAATCTACAGTTATTTGTTTGGAACAGTTAGAGCTTTCCAGCAGGAAAATTCTCCCCTGGTGCCATTGAATTACATTGTGATAATTTTGAACTGATTTCAAATGATCATGCTGGAGGTCGTGACTCAGTGCTTAACGAAGTTTGATTTTTTTCTTAAAAAGGAATCCTCTCCTGACATATTGCTCAACCATCGTCACCTGCAATTGCGTAACACTGAGATGATTTCTCTAATGAAAGTGAGTCTATCGTGCCTTGCAAGCCTTCCGCGATCACTATTTTGAGCGAGGTTATTATCAGGTTACTCCACCAACCTTGGTACAAACTCAATGTGAGGGAGGTGCAACGCTGTTAAGGTTTAACTATTTTGATCAACATGTTTTTAACTTTTGTTATTTAGGCATATCTTACCCAATCCTCTCAAATGTACCTCGAAACTGTCATACCAACTCTTGGCAATGTGTTTTGCATTGCCCAATCCTACAGGGCAAAACAATCAAGAACGAGACGCCACTTGGCTGAGTAAGGCATAATATTTATTAGATATACTCATATCGAGAGCGAAATGGCGTTTATAAACTTCGATGATCGAATTGTGGCTTTCGAAGATTTGGGTTGTGACGTGTTTGAGCAAATAATGCTATCTGATGTAGCACCGATCTTGCGCAAATTTAATCCAACTCTTCATTTGTTCAAACGTCCATTCAGGATCAAAATGTGTTTTATTTATGCGCACGCTCAAAATTGATTCTCTTGTTTATTTAAAAGAAAACGGAATTACTAAAGATGATGGGTCATTTTACGTCTTTGGTGATGATATTCCTCAAGGCCCAGAGAGGAAAATGATCGATCAGATAAGCGAGTCTATATTCTTGATTAAATTTCCGGCTGAACTTAAATCCTTCTATATGAACAAAGATCCCGCTGATAGAACTCTTGCTAGTCTGTAGATTTGTTACTTCCTGGTGTTGGCGAAGTAATTGGTGAATCAATGAGAATTTGGGATGAAAAAGAACTCCTTAATGCATATAAGCATGTCGAAATCGATCCTAAGATGTATTATTGGTATACTGACCAACGTAAATATGGTTCATGTGAACTCGGTGGTTATGGAGTAGGCTTTGAACGTTTTTAACATGGCTTCTCAATCGGGATCATATTCGGAATGTATACTTGTATTCTCGATTAGTCGGACGTTGCACTCCCTAGTGAATTTTGTAGTCTACTTTATCTATGATAAAAATTTTTCAATATAATGGGATTTTTTTGTTTTTTACGCTTAAATCTACATCCTAAGTCGATTTTTTTATCAAGCAAAATTAGCAATTCATTCAAGCAAAATGATTTTCTCATAAATTGTATTTGCTCCTTGACAATAATTACTTTCAATTAAATGGGTTATCTGTTCCTTTTCAGTAGGTTTTTTTTACTTTTATGACTCTCTGTTGCAATTTTTGCATGTATATGTCAAATTATTAAAAACCATATCACTAATTACTTTTAAATATTAGTTATGCGTGATATTTATTTGCCTATTCATTGAATCATAACTTAAAATTAGAGCTTGAATCTCGATATTAAGGTGGTTGTCAAACTGGTATCAGTTTCCTTTATCGTTTTATTCTGATAGCATTTAGATAAATCGTTGTGTTGTTAAAATGGGTAATCAAAAATAATTAGCAAATCTACTAATCATTCTATTTTTCTTTCCATATCGAATATTTCACTTTGAAATTATTTTTTCATGTCATCTACAACACTACATTATTATATTTATTTTTTGCAAGTTTGAATGTGATTCCAACTTTACTTTATTTTCATTGTCGTTTATCCAAAATTTTAAAATTGACCGGTTTGGTTATTGTCAAAGTCTTCATATCCAAAATGAAATAAAAAAATTACAAGATCACTAAAACCTTCACTAAAAAATACAAAATTTAAACTAGTTAAGGCAATCTTTTACCATAAATTTCATACAAATTTTAAAAATAGTCAATATAATTACAGTTTATCGAGGTTGTGTCGATAAGTAATAAACCATGATCATACGGGCAGTACGGGAAAAAGGCTATTAGACTAAATAATTGCTTTTTTAATAAGATATAATAACCCTTTACATGTTTTCTAAAACTCATATTCTCTCAAATTCAGTATAAATGTACCACATATCCCAGCAAAGGTTACCCGCTGGATACTTAAGTGCCAAAAAAAAACCTAACAATTCTTACATTCTATTCAGCTAGTTATTGTGCTTTTTGTCATCAGTTTCTTGCCCTTAAAAATCATGATAATCCGAAAATGCTTTTTAATCTTTTTTTTTATAATAAAATAATAAACTGGATTGAAGCAATAATTTTTAAATTATTCAATTTTTCATTCAGTTAATCATATATAATTTGAAAAAAGCACTTTAATCACTTATTAATTTAATTACCATGCGCTCATAATGATAATTGGATATTGCCATGTTCGTAATGGGCGCAGTGGGAACGATATTTATGGATTTTCGAATTTTGCATTTTTGTAATTTTTTTAAACTCTAAAATCAACTACAGGCAGAGTATGTTAAAAACTCTTAATTTATGTTGATAGACTGGCATTCTCTGACAATTCAAATATAGAAATATAATTTGAAAAAGAAAGTTTAACTTCTTATCAATTTTTAGCTGGAATGTTTTTTTTTTGTATTCTATTGAGATTTTAGCAATCTTTTAACTGTAATTTCTTTTTGGTAATATTTGCGAATGTGTGTTCCGATAGTTTATACAGTCAGTCAATTCGACTTCTAAAAATACACTTAACACAAAATACGCTTAAAAATTGTATCTTTTCTCAATTGTTATAATAGATAATTTTCAATGTTAATAACTAGACCAAAGCGACTCCCAACCTCAGTCTACACCAACCTGGGTTAGTATCATCCCGGAGAAACCTGAAACCTGTTTGCGGTACATTCTAAGGCATCAATCTTTTAGAGCCGCCCCCAGTAACTTAGTGGCTCCGATTTCCGCCTCCCCGAGACCCCTGCTTAAGTAGCAAAAGAAGGTCATTTACAAATAAATTACATCAAAAACTCTTTCCTTTCTATGAACACTCCAAAGTCACTAATTTATTCAATCTTATATAAAGAATACTTTATTTTTTAATTATTTTTATTTAAAATTAATAACAAAACTTAAAAAAGTATATTAACTCTGCCGTTCTGATTTAATATTTATTGATCAAATTCTTACTTTTCTAAATCCATCAATTGCGCAGCTGTGCTTTTTTATTGAAAATCAAAACGTTTGAAGTTTTGTATCCGAATCATTTGTTCTTCGATTAGATTTGAAGGGTGTTCTTCTCCAATGCTATTTTACTCTTAGGCTTCGAATTTCCCAATATTCTTTAGTATCATGATTGTTTTCAATTAAAAATATGAAATTATTTTTTTAAATATTTTACATTTCAATTTTTTTACCCTTTTCAAATGTAGAAGAGAATAAGAAACTCGAAAAAATCATTTCATAAAAATATACATTTTCGCAAGATAGAACCACTGGCCACAGTTATCCTAAAATTCCCAATATTGATAACCAGAATATAATAGCGTTCCAATCCCCAGGTTCAATATATTTTTACTTTTGTTGTTATTGCAACTCTATTAAATTGTTGAGGACCAGTGCTTCGTTGCTTGTCTCTCTTTACATTTTTATCTTTGGCCTCGGATTTGCACTTTGTGTTAATTTTATCATCAATTAAAAAAACGCATTAAAGATAATATCTTATGACTACCACAATTGACCGTGGGAGTATGTACGTTTGACAGATTGATAAGGACTCAAGACCAGCATGGAATTCTATCAAAAGATTTTACTCCCAATACAGTAGCACATCTCAGTTCAGCACCTAATGATGGACACTGCTTGGCTCAAATCGATATTTTTCGTTGCTAATGGTGTTAAAAGAAAATACTCGGTATAATGTATTTTATTCAGGGGGTGGTAATGTTCCTTAGCAATCAAAATCTCATCGAGCATGACAAATGTCAGGAGAGTTATTGGGCATATTTGTGCATAAAGCCACCCCAATGTTATTCAATGATACTTAAGTAATTGCCGTTCCTTCATATGGCAGAGGGTCAACAAATAAAAAAGAATTAATGAAGAAAAATATAGTCTATAACAACACGTTTGTCACTTTTGCGTCTGCGGTGAATCAGTTACCGAGTGTGCTCATTACATATCTAAACTGCCATTATGAAAGAAACCTAGATATTGTTAAGAGTACATTGATGTCAGCTAATGCGACAAAACTATAATTTAGAAAAGGGAAAACATCACAAATGAAGTCGAGCTTCGAGAAAAAGAAAAGAAATGGAGGCAATGATAATAAATCAGATTTTTTATACCACTCTTTTCACAAAGCATGTCATATTGATTTTTATGTAAATAAAAAGATATGTGTAAGAGAGAAAAACATTGCTGAGAACGAGGAATGCAAAAAAAATAGAAAAAATTATCAGTCAATAATTTTACAAAAATTTGATCCGATTGATAAATTTTTGGAATGACCAATGAGGAAGGACAAATTTGGAAAAATTAGCCATACATCTCGAAAACCAACGAAAATTAGTGAAGTCATAATTTGATAAATCTAATATAAATTCTATGATTCAAGTCAAAATACTTAAATTTTTTCTCAAAATATTTCCTCGTTTCTTAAGCCTGCGATCTTTCGTTATTGGTACGTAAATTCAAATTTATCACAAATATTGTTTAATTGCATCTTTAAAGAGAATAATTTGTTTTAATAGAACATTTAAGCGGAAATTTTAATTCGGTTTCATAATCATGGCATGTGGACATCCAACTGCACCTTGATTTATTGTAAATGCTAACGATATTGTAGACTCTGGTCTTTTAAGGGGTTTAACTTTCAAATTACGTGACATACATCGTTTTACAGCGAATAAAGAGTCCACAATTACATGGCTGGCAGGTCATCAACTCAGTCACAATTCTATGGACTGTTGTAATGAGTAAAGTGGCTTTGTGAAACGTGAAAGACTTTCAGATGGGAAGGTCTGGGATTGTCGTGTGGTAAAGTCGTATAAGTCAATAAGGAAGACTCGTTTTTTGATGGATCTAATTTATCACTGGAAAAACTTTTGGAGCTAATGTATTAGTGGTGCATCGATTGTAAACAGCAGGTGGTGATGAAAGAACTCGGAATTCAGTCGAAAGCGATTGTAAATTGGTAAAATTACTTTCGAGATATCTTTGCTATGTACCTTATCGATCATCCGTTTCAGCTAGGAGGTGTTGGTCGCGAAATTTAGTTAGATGAATCGAAATTCATGCATCGGAAATACCATCGAGACCGATATCGTGAAAAAACTGTGTGTTAGGAAGGGTCGAGCGAGGTACTACGAATTGCGTCATGGTCCCAGTCCCGGATCGTTCTGCAAATCATCCAGCAACACATTTTACCGGGTTCTCGAGTGATAACTGATGGTTGGCGAGTGTAAAAACAATTACGAAATCGTGCCATCGTCAACCATCACTTGAGCATTTGTGGATCCCAACGACCCAACAATCCACACCAACACAATCGAAGGTACGTGGAGTAATTCGAAAGAGAAATAACGGATGATACATGGTACGTCTGACGATCTTTTTTACTTACTATTCAAGAATTTTTATGGCGACGGATTCTCAAGGATAACATTTTCATGAGTTTAATTTATTGAATCAAACATTATTATCCCATGTAAACTGTTATGATATATCAGTACAATACCTTTTTTCGGAAAATTTTTTCTTTAATTTGCGTACCAATAACGAAAGATCGCCAAAGGTTAACATTTACCTCAACCAATGATTACTTTACCTGATATATCAAGAATTATAAACTCAGAGGAAGTCCAGTTAGTTCTTATAGCAAAACTTTCAAGCAACCCCTGTTACACCAAAGAGAAATCCCTTAAAACACAAAGATGTTATGAAAAAAGCTTAATACTCTTGTTAGCATTCGACAATCTACCCAACCACTGACCGATAAAAAAGTTTTTCTGGTGCCACCTAAAGTTTTTTCATAAATAACAAAAGTTAACTTTTTCGTAGATATAAGATTATTAGCATTTTTCTTGTTTCCTTTTTTTATCGTTTCATATGGTAAAACTGCATCGATTTAAATATTTTTTATCTTCGCACTTCACTTGGTCAAATAGAATTGCAAGTATCAATTTTTTGGCGAACAAATTTTCCAATTTTAATTTTTTAAAATCACCATTTTATCTTAATATCGACTTTTTACAAGATAAGAATTTTTTTTATGGCCAAATATTTATTTTTTAATTTTGACAATACTCCCTTTATGCTTTGTGTTTCTTTGACCATTTTCATTTCCACTTTTTTATTTGTTTTGATTTACTCTCATCACCAATCTCAGCTTGCATTCTAACTTTATCAACTCTTTAAATGGCGCTTATATTGACAGCTATAATTCAACTAGTTTATTTAATGAAACTTTTTTTTTAATAGACATAATTGTTATTTTGAAAAAATTTGCAGTCGGCACTTGAATTGTCTGAAAATTTTGTGCAACGATTTTCCTGTCTCATTTAATTATTAAATGATATTTCCATCGATCAGTTCTAATTATTGAAACTAAAGCTCTTGAGAAGATAAAAAGAAATTGCTTGTAAAATTTATTTTGGCCATGCTCTTCTCAAATCGAATATTTTGTGAATAACTTTTTGAATTACGCTAATCGTTTAAGAATGTGTAAAATTTCATTCATCACTAATTTTTGATCTAAATTGTTAAAGTTTAAATTAGAGTACTTTTGACCAATAAATATACCAAGTTTTATGTTTATTTTTATACTCTTGATAAAAGATAAATTGCGTCGTCATGAACAAAATTAAAAAAAAATGAAAATTCTGAGTTTAAAATGGAAGAAGACAAAAATTATGAGTAAAGATTAAAGTCGATACATTGGAATTTGAAAAAGCAGTGCGCATACAGGCGTGTAAAGACAATAACTACTGTATCATAACTGTAAAAATTGTGATATCTGTTTTTGAAGATGCCGCATTGTACATTCTCATATTTTTTTTATTTCGTTTGTCGAATTTTGATTTTTAAGGCATCTTCTCTTCTCCAGCCTTATTAAACACCAATTAAAGATGCTGACTGAACATTTTCATGAAATACACATATGTTTTGACAAATACCTTGATGACGGGTAAAGCTCTATAAAGCAATTGAGTTGGAGCTTTTTTTTATGAAAAATGTAAAACTATAATATTACAGAAACAAAGGGTTTTACCCGACTTTTTAATGTCAATTATACTTTTTTACACACATAATGCATTACTATCAAGAGTTAAAATAATACCTAAATAAAAAATTTTCACCCTTTGTTAATTCTCTGTTGTGAAACTTTTAAAACGACTCAACAAGAGTTTTTCTAGTTTTGACATTCCTCAGTGAAGTAAATTTTTTAATTACACTTTATTCCAGATCTTTTAAATTCTTTTTTAACATTTTCATTCCCACATGGTTTTAGCACAGTGCTACCGATGGTTTTTCACCGAAATATCGAAAAATACAAAATTATATGTTCATACATATCCTCATTATATGCAGCGTAGGTAATTATCTAGAAACTTGTTACAGTAGTTATTTGTGAAAATTACCGGATTCTGTGTGATTTCTCAATGTCAGCAATACTCCCTACGAGTGTGGTAAACTTTGAAACAGGCTGCAAAATATAATCCCGGTTGTGTAGGACAGTCTGAACAGTGATAGCGGACGTCACGTCGAACTTTGTTACGTGCCCAGCAGACTCTGCAACTCTTTTGTGCTATTTGTTGATTCTCCGAGGGCGAAATGACGTCAGGAAAATATTTTTTGGTAAGTCGAACGAGTAACTCCACCCCCAGAAATTCGCTTTCTGCTTCCTGGTCCTTGCCCAAGAGAATCTGAGCGATAACAGCTTATTCATGCTGTAGAAATGTTTTTTTGCCTTTGTGCTTTCTGTAGATGATCTAGGAGTTCATCATTGTGACTTGAAGTAGGTGGATGACAACTTTTAGATACCATTTTTTTTGTTTTTAGACATGAGTCGTAAGGCTCTAACAGTTATTCATCTTGTCCACGCCCCCATTTACTTGTTGTAGTCGACAATTGCAAGCTGTCGGTCAACTGCAGGTCGATATGCCCCCGCGCTTTAATGTGCGTTGTTGCAGCTTATGGAGTTTATGACGTACGCCGTTCGCCATAAGGGGCTGAAAGGGTTAAGCGTTTCCATAATTTTTACAATGTGGAAAAATATTAAAGTTAAAAAAGTCATATTTTTGTAAAATAAGAAACAGAATTAATTTTTTAGAGAGAGAAACACCTAAGACAGTTTTCCTCAAATTTGGAATTAAAAATTATCAAAATAGCAATATTCCTTAGGTGCCAGGTTCTTAGTAATAAAACATTATGAAAATTAAACACAGTTAGGGTGTTTAGGATCCTTAATTTTGGCATCTTGGATGCAATAACGTTTAATCAAATTATTATTGTCTATTTTTTTACTTATTGCTCTTAGGTGGATTGTAATATAACCTGATGATACATAAGTGGGCAGAAGCATTAAAAGAATTAGGAAACACTTATATAAATGATATTATTTTAAGCAATCCAAATTTTTTAAATAAAAAATATAGTAAATCGTTATATATTGACATAAAATTTGAGTATAAAACTAAAAACCATAAAACATAATTTTCTAAACGAAAAATTTAAAAAACTTTAAGATTTATTGATGGAACTGCATTTTTTATTTCTATTTATGTTTTAATTTGTGAAAACCTAACTCAATTCACCAAATTAAAAAACATGGGATTTAAAATAATAATTAGTTATATATTTTCTTTTTATTTTAACAATAATTGATTAAAATAGACAAAAGAACAATTTTGAAAATTAAACTAATATATACTCATATTATTTTCTAATTACTCGAGTAATTATGAAGACAGTAATAAAAAACCGTATATTTTGACTAAAATTTCACACTGTCTAATTTTTCACAGTTAAATTTGTTCACACAATAAAATTGCTAAATTTTATCCCAAGGATTTTAAAGTTTCTTTCGATTCATGGACTGTTTTGATTAACAATAAAAATTAACTAATTGATAAAAATTTTTGATTTAGATGAAATTTCAATGGCTAATTCTAAAGCTGTTCAATGAATTACTGAAGATATTTTGCAGTAATTCTTAAATACTGTAAATAAATAATTTCATCAATACTTTGATGACAGTGGTCAGAAATTCTCTGACAAAAAATCTGCTGTCTGAATATTTAATAATTTATGATTGAATACGTAACAGATAAAAGACTTAAGAGTCTGATAAAATAAATCATGATAATAATAGTACAATGATCAGTCACATATAATCAACCCTTTGTATGTTCATCATTTAATTAATAAATTAATAGAAAATTTATTATTATATTTTAACAAAGAAAATTAAAAAATTTTATATCTTAAATGTATGGGTTTGAATGGGAGTGCATCACTAAGATTTTAAAAAATAATCAACTAATCGTAGTTTTCAAATAAACAATTGTAATATCATAAGAGATAAACTTAGCTCATCGTCAGTTAAATGAAATTTTTCTAAAACTTTATTCTATAAAATAAATACATCAATTTAAATTTTTTTTGTATTTAAGAAACCAATCGTCAGTTTTAAATTTAAAGTTTGAAAAAGATGAAATCTCGAATAAGTTTAGAGCAATATTCTGCTTTATATATTGAGGAGGTTTATCTACACAAATATTTTTAGTCTATTAAGAAGATCTAGATGTGCAATATTATATGAAAAACCTTAATATGTTTAAAAAACTGAGGTTTATAAAACAGAACTAAAAAAAAATAAAAATAGATTCATTATTTAATCCTTGATACTCTCTGTAAATACATTTCAAAGGAAAATTTCCGACTTAAATTTCATTCTAAATTAAAAATTAAACAGTAAAAGACATAAAAAACAGATAATAGAGAAAAATATATAAGAAAGTTGTAGAATTTTTCATATGTTGTCACACTTCATATGACAATGTAAGACTCTAGACACTCTTTGGGATAGTTATATAATTAGAAATGCTGCATGCTACCAAAACCAAGCTTATATTTTTCCTTTAAACGAACTAATATTGCAAAAAATATGATATAAAAATAAAATTTAATGAAATTTATTTTAATTAGGATTAAACGAGGGTTTCGATATGAAAAAATTACACGACCTTTTACACCTTGATACCTTAGTCAATATGATAATATATTACAATAAAGATGCAGAATTTATCCCTCACTAAATGTGAATCTTTTTTGGTTCTGATATATGACCAATACTTAAAATCGTGGTTCTAGTTAATTTTGATATCATAATGTTGATGTTCAAAAAATAATATGTTCAACAAGAATAAATTATGCCAATGCTTGAATAGTTACCTCTTTGTTCAGAATTTTCTGAATCTCTAAAAAATTTGTGCTTCTGCATTGTTATTTATTGAGTTTGAAAATTTCAGATAAATTAAACGTTGAATGTTTTTTCACTTATTAGAGTAACGGAGAAACTTTATCACGTTTATTTCTACTTCATATTTTATTTCTTGCTGTTTAAAGGTTATTATACATTTCTCTCATTTTCTTCCGGTACTTTTATAATCTCTTACTTTAATTCTATTCCTGAGTTCTAAGTTTTTGCCTGTGTCAGTTATTAATTTTGGCTTAAATGACTACCTTTGGGAAACCATGTTCTGATGTTTCGATTTAGCATAAGCTGGGCATATAATATTTTTGTTATTTTATTTGGATAATTTTTGTATGTAAAAAGAAATCCAATAATTCTCTCTGTGAAATTCTTTTAAAATCTTTTTTAAGTTATCCTTTAAGGTTTGAATTAAATTTAAGGTTTTTCTGAATTGATTATGCATGGGATCGAAATATCACTTTTTTGAATTATTCTATTATTAATTATAAAATTTTCGAAAACAAAAAAAGTACATTAGGTGTCAATATCCCTGAATAATTATTTTAAAACACAAAATAAAGCAAAAATTTGATCTTTTGATTAACTTGTACTATATTAATCTTTTTTTAAATGACGAATGCTTGGGGCTTATTTTTTTAATTATCAATGGCAATCTAAAAAAATTTTTCAAATTGGCTTTAAAAAATCAAATTAGATAAATTTCATTGGGATTTGTATCGACAATATCTTGAAATTCTGTTATAAATGCGAAGCATTTTGATTCTTTACGGTACAGTATGACCATGAATCTATCATAATTTAAATTTCATCATGTAATCTTGACTAGCAGAATGATAAAATCACAAGTGTGTTTGTCTTCTTCACTCAAAACTAGGTCTCATACAGTCTCGAAATTGCAAATATTCGAATCTTCTTTGACGAGATCGAGTTGTCGTTTAAGACAAAGCAACAACCAATAAATGATAGTTCATGACATCTATTCAAGGATTATTTAAAGCAAGTTATTATATCGTCTTTTCAATAGTTTTTTTTTCATGTCTAAACTAATATAAGTTGTGTTTTCGATTGAGGTTCTTCTTCAAATTCTTTGAAAGACCATGTGATGTTGCATCGCTGCAAATTTTGTCTGAATATTTTATCTTTTTCTTGCTATTGAATGCGATAACATTTTAATCTTGAGAAATCATCTGCCTTTGCTTTTATTCTCAAATTTTTAAACCTAATTTTGAAGATGAATCCCAAAAGATTCATAAAATATATTTTAATTTTTACGCAGATGAGGTTGGAATACATTTGTTAAAATATCGAAGAAAAAAATGTGTATAATCTGTAAAAACAGAAATTATTCTTTCTTCCAATTATTAAAAAAATTTTCAACGGCCCATACTAGAACTAACGACTCTGTTTCTATGAGAGAAAAATTTCTCTCAGCCACTTAGAGAGTTCTGGATGCAAAGGTTATTGAACGGTAGCTTCTATCAGGCATTACGTGTGATTACATACCATATATTCTCTTATTTGAGGCATCTGTTGAAAAAATAATGAGGTAATCTGAGTTTAATTTTCCAACACAATTTTGTTTCGAATTTTGTATTTAGGTTAATTTGATGCAAGCGTTTTTATATCTATCAATTTAAAACTCTTTATCCTTCAGGTTATGATACAAAGACAGTATTACCAACACCGGGATTGATAAAATGAGAAAATTAAGATTATATAAGTTTAAAAAAACTTCTTAATAATGAAACTTCTAGGGTGAGTGGTTAAATCTATTGATTCAATCTTCTTTGATGCGATATTTACTTCGTGTTCTGATGCTAGTATTGCACAATATTTCACCTTTTTTTGTTTTATTTGACCGAAGTTCTACGAAATCCCTTAAAAAATTACTGAAGAGTCAAGAGAGGATTTTATTCTTAGCTCTATTAACAATTATATTGTTCATGTAGAAAGAAAAGCTTGCAATTTAGAACAGTATTTTTTCTATAGTTCTCTGCCAGATGGCCGGTACAAAGATTCAGGTTGAAGGTAAGTTATCTAAAACGATACAATAATTTTGTAGGCCATTGGTTGGAAGGTGACTACAACCTTATGCTACCTCAACTATTAATTTTCCCAATTGACAGATCTTTAACTGAAAAATTCTTCCCTCTTTCCTGTTTTCCAATAAATTGATAGTTGATAGAGGGTGCTTATCAACATAAATTTTTTTATTCAATTCATCATAACAGTCAACAGAAAAGAACTCTTTTTTATTTTAATTAAGTAGCAAATGAAAGAAGGCCGGCACTCACATAATGATAATTTTTACCTTAGTCTTCTTTTTCCCAATTTTATAAATCTCAAGAAACAAGATCTTTCATTAAGATTTTAACTATCAGAATTTTCTAAATTTGGTTTTTCGTAGTTATTTACGTATTTTATACCATTTGATAAACCGAGTTTCTCATGTTCATAGTCGAAAAAGGAAGATCATTCAATATTCTTTGAAACTTTTCTTCAGTTAAATTTTTTATTAATATTAGTCATTAGTTTTTACAAAAGTAAAATAAATTTTAACCTAAAATATCGAGTCTATCTTCGCATACTTATAATTCAACATTAACTCGTTCATTAGAGTTTGTATCTTAACTCTCTCCTTATTAGGAATATCAAATGACCAAGGAAATTCACTAAGCCAAGACTCGTTATCAAGAGAAAAAATTAAGGATCTTAAACGCCTTGAGTGACAGTATAAAAAAAGCTGTAAGAGTATCTGTTTTGATTAGTTTTGGTTCCTTATTTATTTAAAAAACTCGTGAAAAATGTCAAATATAATATGATGATCATAATAAACTAGATTGCTTAGATTTCTATATTTAATAAATTTTTAGCGTTGCTGTTTTCTTCATTCCTCTAAATTATGTCCGAAGATACCATTAAAAAGTAAAATACTTTTCAAAATGGCAGTTTCTCCCAACATTTCCTGATTGACCACAAAAATTACACAAAGAGAAATGTTACCCTCTTTGTATGCATATTTATATCAACTTTGAATATCTTGTTGGCATCTTTACTGGTCTTATGAGACTCGATTTTAAAAAAGATTTTTTAAGAGCTAGTTCGACGACTCATTTTAAACAAAGTTCTTTCTGAATAAAAAGTACACATCTGATGTTACAAATCTTTGATATCAAGAACGAAGGCTGCTAGTAAAAGTCTTATAAAGAGAAGATTTTGTTCTGTGTTCATGAGATTTTTTGTAATTGCAAAGAAAAACAAGGAGTGACTTAAAAATAATCTGTTTTATGACTAACTGTTTATAAAGTTTAGGTCGCACCATTGGCGTAGAGTTACAATGCTTAACCAAAATTTAATTTTTTTCGCCACATGACGTCATTGAAATATACTCTTAATTGGTTAAAGTGTTTTATGTGCTGTAGGTTCGTGATCGATCGGGATACAGCTAATAAAATTGTTGATTTCATTATTTCTTCCGAGCTATTCCCAATCCATTAATTTAGGAATATTTTATATTATTTATCCATAAAATATGGATTGTATTGAAAAATTGAATACATCGGATCCTTGTTCCCATTTGTTAAACGTTAATAACAAGAGTCACTGTTATAATTTAGCATGATAATTATCTAGCAGGAGTAGAAATGTTAATTAGCAAAATATAGCATGAAAAAAAATAAAAATTAGAGTGAGGAAATAATTTAACAAATAGTAAATAGGGTTTAATAAATTATTAGTTTGTTTTTGGGTATAAAATTAACAATAAAAAAATCTCTATTCTGAACCGTACTAAGGTTTTATAACTCAGAACATAATATAGAAATAAATTTAAAAAAAAGCAATGCAATACTTTTTATGTCAACAAATTTTAGGCAAAACTGGATGTACATAAGGCTATTTTTATCATTCATGCAACATGGAAATAAATCACACTAAATTAAAAAAAAGCATTTGACTGTATTTTAGTTGAAAAAGGCGTAAAACACTTGATAAAAATAAGATTAATGATTGAAAAAGAAAGTATAACAAAAACATGGATAAATATGAAAGTTAAAAAAAATCAAGATAGCCTAGGTTAAAGTATTCCAACATGTTTGAGAAATAGTTTTTGATCGGGGTCACGACCGAGAAATTTTTTGAATAGATCATATGGGTCCTGAATAAAATTATTAATTTAACCTGAGTAAGGCCAGGTTCCAAAATACATTTTCGAAAACTTAAACCAGTTGAGGGATTAAATATACCCTCCTTTTTAAATCTTGATATAAACATATCGTGAGAAAAAACTTGACTCCATATATACTGGTAGAGCTGACCCCTTTTACTCTCAGTGATTTTAGTTAATAGGCCTAAAAACTTTCTGTCTTAAATCAATTTAAAGAAAAACCAAAAGTCGCTTCAACGCCAAGTATATCCATCGAATTGCTTTTGTACACCTTAAAAGTATCACACTTTATAAAAAGACAAAAACACTTGATGTGAGGTGTGAATGATATGATCAAACATACATTCAAAAAGATTGCAGCTGTAATGGATTGCAATATTAGATTTTCTTGATTTGATCAATTTATTGATTAGTTTATCACTAAGACATTTATTTTCTCACAATTAAAATAACCATACTTTGATAATGACAACTGATTTTCTTTAGACATTCTTTTTCCCATGCCCAATATTCGAACATTTGGGAAGGTACCTCAGTAAATTCACTTTCAACCCAGGTTTTACTAAAAATGAGAAAACAATAATAAACAAATTTCAAGTAAAAAAAATTATCACAGAGCTATAATTTGTAGAAAAAATTCATCACAACTAACGATAAAAGAAAAATTTTAGTTAAAAAAATAAAGCGTTACGGGATAAAGATAGGGCCCATAGTGCTGCAAATACGATGCATGACATGACCGAATTCATGAAAAAATGTTCTAACCTATAAATAAAAACTTAAAAAAAACTTCATCATGCAAAAGTAAAGAAGACATAGTGGAAGTTGATTTTGTAAAGTTAGTCACCATTGCTACACATGCCACTTGACGCCCAATTTCAGTTTCACAGGCATGTTCGATAGTAAAACAACATGCATGTGGATATTTACCTTTTCGTTTAAATAGATCAAGATAAAAATAACCTAGAAGTCTGCTATCATCACTATCGCAAACTGAATACAGAGAAACATCAGGATGCCAGCTCTGAGAATTATCAATCTTGGTAAATTTCAAATGCAACAATGTTTGAAATATTTCCATTATTTTTTGTTTAACATGATCAAATGGAAAATATTCTTGAATAATTTTATGGTCAATAGAAAAATATTTTTCTTCTACCATACTATAGTAAAAATTAAGTTCATCGATATTTATTTTTTCATCGTAATAAGCATTATTTTTTTTACAGATTTTTTTTCTTAACTTAAGAAGACGCTTCATTTCTAGTTTTGTTGAAGCTCGAAGCTTTAAAATCATTGATTTTAAAAATTCACGTACATTCTGAGAATTTTTGGACATAAAATTCTCGATTCTGTAATCCAAATACGTTTGATACCCAAGAATTTGCGACTTCTAGATTGAAGTAATTAAACTTACTTCATGTCTTAATTTTATCATTTCTTCCATTAAATGAACATTCCGATATTCAATGCACCCAAATAAAATCTTATCAGCATTTTGACACGCAGAAATTACTTTATATTCCTTTGAAAATTGTCGGGCCTGATGGTAGTTTATTGAGAGAGATAATGAATCACCAGATTCTTTTCTGAAGACCTTACTATCTCTTTTTTTGTCATTTATTTTAGAATGACAACTCTTCTGTCTCAAATCGTATTCTGCATTATTTATTTTAATCTCTTCAATGTATTCGTCAATTTTGCGTGAAATTTCTGTAAGTTTATCGCGTTTATATTTAGGAAGATTTATTCCATTTCTTTGTCTATATAGTAAATGCTTGTTAAGGTAGAATTCATATTCTGGCGACAAATTATTTTCAATTTCTCTAACTTTGCAGAGAATATCGTATAGATCCTTGTGATTTCGTAACCCAGCATTAAAATCCGATAAAAGTTTATAACATTCTTTTGCTGCATCTCTAATCTTTTTACAAGGACAAACACCTTGTAATAAACTAACGATAATTCTTTTCCTCTGAAAAAGTCTTTGGTGGTAAGAAAATGGTTTTAGAACATTTTCAAAATTTATTTTGTCTCCTTGTAATAGAAAAAGTCTATCAATAAAGTTTTTAAAAGACTGAATATGTTTTTGAGTTTGTTCTTTGAGAGAATCTGGTGTATAGTCCCATGTTAAATCAGGAAATATTTTCTGAAATTCGGCCAATTGACTCATGTTTATAATAAAAAAGTTTGAAAATTCAGTTATATTGTTTTAGTGTGCACCATAATTACCGCATTGTTGCTATTGTATTGAAAGTGCGCTGGAGTTAGATCATCAAGATTTTCATTTTTTTACATCAGATAGTTTAACTATAATGTCATAATCTTTATCTTTTTTTTCTCATTATACTAAATTAAATTTATTTTAATTTATTTCACAACATCAATTTTTCTTTTACAGCTACTAGGTTTTAACAATCCTAAAAGATTATGATCAAGTGTATGTTTTCGTGTTTATTTATGGCAACACTAAAATATTAAGAAAGTAGGAAATTTAATTTTTGATTATTTGAAATCGTTTTCAATTGACGGGGTTTAAAAAATTAGATAGCATAAATTTTCTTTTAATTTTAAAATTTCTTTTATTTTCAAAAAATTAACGATAGTTTATAAAATCATATTTTTAGTTTTTGTGAAATTTGATTCCACAAATGAGTTCGAAGGAGTCATTTTAAAATTAATTTTAAAAAAAAAATTTGATAAGGCTTCGGTTTGTATTTTTCAGTTTTTAAGTTTTTTTAAATAGAAACAATTCAAATTACGGATTATTCCTTTTTGGAAAACATAAAAGTGTTTTTAAGCATCTAATTCATTTTATTTATTTTGATGATAGAAAAAGAGGAAAATTTTTTAAATTTTATTTTTGTCTGAATATTGTAAGATTATAGCCTACAAGTATTAAAAAAATAAAATCTCAAAGTAATTACTAATGGCATTGATTTAGAAAAACTTTTTGATGTGCATCCAAAAAGAATATACATTTTTTATCGATCATTTACAAATTAAAGAAATAAAAATCTAATTTTAACCAATTAATTGATATTTAACTGACATAACGGCGGTCATATTGTTATAAATAAAAATCTCGTGGTATTTTTGTTCGTTAGTTAATAATTAATTTTTTACAATTATAATAAAGGGTATAAGCAGTTAGTTTTGTATAAATGAGTTAGTTGCCAGTCAGGATATATTGATTTTAAGAATATTTTTCAAAACAATAATATTTTCTGCTTAAATATTTGATAAATTTAAGGACAAAGAAACAAAAAAGCGTTCGGATTTATTGTTAATAGTATTGTTGTTTACGATACCTAAATAAAAGAGAACTGAAAACCAAAAAAAATTTTTTTTATTTATTTTAACTAATATGATTAATTAAAAATTTTTTTGAAATAAAGGATGGACTTTTCACTTGAAATAAATTTTTATTAAAATACAATTTTAATTACAAATTAGAATATTTTTTGTAGCACAGATTTCAAATCAAAAATTAAAAGGTATATGCTTAGGTTCTTTTTGATCATAAAGGTCATGTGTTTTATTTTTTTAGGAGTATCAGAATTTTCGATTTTTAGATTTTCATCGATTAAAAATTAACACAATTACAAAATTTAAAAAAATCATCACAAATTTTCTAAGCCTCATAATCACTCAAATCAAGATTATAATTCTTAAATTTAATACAATAAACTTACTAGTTTAAATAATCATCATGCTAGCAATCATCTAGTGTCCTAGTTTCAACACCTTATCAAGTTAAATTGAATATTTTTGTTCTCACATGTCTTCTAACCTTCCACTTCAGCCAAATCCACAAAAATTGATAATATATGTCCTTAATATTATCACTGAATATTAAAATATTTCTCAAACAAGCAAAATTTTAAGTAATTTTAGCTTAGTATCGACTTACTTCTAACCACAGGCTGTTGATCCATTCCAGTTATTCAATAATTAAAATTTCAGTCTCATATACATCACTTAATAATTGATGGTAATAAATCTTAAATTTATTGTTATGAATTTTGAACTATTGAATTATACGTTGGAAATTTTTTTACACAGTCTGTATTTTGAAGGAATTAAATTTTATTGAAATATTTTAAGTAAATTGGAAAATTTGTGAGTTATCTGGTCTTCATTGATAAGCAAAGTAAAGTTCTTCTTAACTGTATAATTTCAGTATTCTACCTCAAATTTTGTGTGTTAGTATTTTCACTGTTATCCTTTTATTAAAAACGCTTTAATAATAAAAATTCTTCAAAACTGATTTGGAATATGCATATTTTGGCAAGTCAACCCATATAACAAGCTTAGGTGTCATTCTTATGAAAATTTGGTACTCTTACATAATTCATTTTTTGATCTGAATATTTTTTTGGAATAATTTTTTCGAAAAGAGTGGTTTCAGCTTCAGAGAAAATAAATTTTTAAAATAAGTCTTTGGAAACGAATTTCCATTTATTAAAAATAGTTTTGTGACAATACTTAAATTTAGATTCTTAAATTCGCAATAATTTATCCCTTTTATTTGATGAATTTATTTTTCTGAATCCATAAAATCATTGAGTAGATTATGTGAAAGAGTTCATCATTGTTTTTTTTCACCTTCATGTCCGTTAATTTATATAATTTTATTTCTATGAAACTGTGTTGTTATCGTATTTTAACAAGTCACGACAACGATAGATGGACAAATAATCAACTATTTTCGGTTTTATTTGCACTCTCTAATTTGCTCAAATTACTTATGTAAAAATTTACCTTGCTTGTAATTAATTGTAAATAAGTTAATGCCAAGATGTTTTTTTATTTAAAATATCACTTAAAGTATTGTGCCTAATATCAGTAAGTAAAGGGTATCGCACAGGCAGGTCGTATTTTGATGAACACAATAGATTTTTTATTTTTAATATTTTCCATTTGAATCTAAATTATAATATAAAGAATAATTTTCATGGAACTTACAGGCTACCATCAGCCTAGAGGCTACATTTTTTTTTAACTGAGGTCACTGCCACTGGCAGATATCCATCCGGGTACCTCATTAAGATTCTATTTTTTGATTGATTGTACTATTTTTATTTTTATTTTAAAATGTACTTTTTATTTTTTTTATCATCAAATTCCAATAATTAGCCACAGGCCGAAATTAGTCATATTCACATGATGTTTTGTATTAATATTATAATTAATATCAATGTTAAAACAATTATTTTTTTTGGTCAAAGAAGATATTATAAAATTCAATTATAAATTAATTTACTTATTTACTTTGTTTAAAACTAGTTTCATAAAACTAATAATTCGTAATAATCTCCTCGACTTGATTGTAATTATACTAAAATAATTCTGAAAAAGAATTTGAATTTGGGTAAAAATTGGCCCCAATATAAATTCATTATCATTAATGTTGATCTCTTAAATATCAACTAGGAAAATTGAACGACTATTATAACTAAATAGTCAATGCTAATTCATATAATGTTATTATTAGGCTTTATAATATTTCTTTTATCTCTAAATTTTTTAATATTTGCTTTTGGTAATTTTCAAAGTTAAAACTTAACATTTATTCACTTTTATATATTTTAGTGTAAAAGACATTCATGTTCTATAACTGTAGTTCAAGTGACACATGATATTAACCAGCTTACAGGAGTTTTATCAGCTGAAATTAAAGGTTATTGTCTATATTCTGGTTTTGTCAGGGGGAATAAGTCAACGATATGAGATCAATCCTTATCGTTAGTGAAAAAGTCCTGGATAATTGCTGCATCAGAAATCTCAGTCAAGTCGGACAGCTTTTTCAATTCAAAGATAGGGGCTTTTTAACATGAAGATTATTTGGCCTTAGACTCTGATACTGTCGGTTAATGACAAACTTTATGACTTTGTAACGTCAGAAATGTCTAATTTTGCCTTTAGTGCTTGTTTCATTTAATCATCCAAATGATTAACTTCGCAACTCAGACACTCTGATATTGAAGAAGTTGACTTCTTCGTCCTTCACAAGGATATTCTTATAGACCCATAATGTTATACTGTGTTTTTAGACAAATGATGGGATAAGACTGCCCTTTTATACTGAATGACTTTTACGAATAACTGGAAAATTTATGTGGTATTTCGACGACTTGAAAATCACCTTAAGTGTCAATATGGTCTTTGTTGTCGCTTTTACAGAGATCCAATATATTCAGTCTACATTGATATCATACTTTTACGTTTAAGGTGATCAGATCAGTGGGTGGCCTTCAAGAACGGTGACGCTTGCTCACTGGTTATTTGCAGTATTTGTATACTCCTTATGGTTAATTTTTCACAAATAATTAAGTTAGATTTTACCCTGAGATAATTTAACCTTCAATTCATTTTTCTAATTAGAACTAAATTTAATCATTTTTAAAATGAGTAATAGATGAACATTGTTCATTTAAAAAATATTGAAGGCTTAAAGTTCAGTTTTGGACGAATAACTACGCATAATTTATTCCAATGAAATTTTCATTTGTCAATCTGTTTTAGACAAAAAGAAAGACATAAAAAATTTCTGACATAATTAGAAAATAAAGAAGGAATAAAATTTCAACCATTTTCTTTGAAAGTTTTTTTTAATCGAGTGTATTTTAATCAATCATGAGTAAAATGTCTTGGAAATACCTTGAAATCTCTGTTTTTTAATTAATTAAGTAAGGATTAAAAATGGATTATTTAACTCCTAAAAGTGTCATAATTCTTGGAGAAAAATTCTTTTGACCCCAATTTTTTTTAAATTAAATAAAAATAACTTCAAGTAATATTAATTTTATTTCCTTGATAATAAAAATAAAAAAATCTCATTTGTTACAAACTGGTAGTCAAGAATATTTCGAAATCACAACATCATTTCAGTGTATAACTTTAATCTTTTTAATATACAAACTCTAAAATATTTTTATTAAATTTTTTTGATATAAAATAAAATGCACTATAGTTAACAAAATAAATTTTAACATGTTTTAGCATTTGTGTTTTTTTGATATTTTCTTTTTGGAAATTATACTTTATTTTAGTTTTCTCTTATTCCATTAAGTAACAATACAAAGAAAATTATTCAACCTTTTTAGAATGTTTTAACATTAATACTATTCTAGATTTGTTTCGATCGTGTCTAAATGAAAATTCACTCTATTGGTAGAGAACTCTTTTCATTAATTTTATGAAATTTCTTAACTTTATGACACCACCAAATATTCCTTGCCTTTCTATTATTTACTCTGAACTTCAATTCAACAAAAATCTTTTGACCTGCGTTGTATTACAAAGATAGTTGTCATTTTTTGTATCTATATTCATCCGCTTTTTTTTCTTAGAGTGTATTTCATTTGAAGGGTGACAAGCAATTAGTTTGTGGTGTTTACATAGTATCTACCTGCAAAATTCTTTGAAGGTGGACCCCTTTCATTGCGGTTACCAACAAGGAGCCATTAATGTTATATGATATCGGTGATCATTAAATTCTAAAATTGTTAAAATAAAAAAAAGTTAATTGAAGAAACCGAACATATAGCAATAGCTGTTCTAAAGGTCATTGTTTTTGAACTATCACTGAAAATTCTTTGCGAGTTAGTTAACACAAACTACCATTTTTAAAATATATTTTTAGTTAATAGATAAACTTTTTTTGTCGTGGACTCTTCAAACTTACATGTCTCATTACTTGCTAGGATTTGGACATCCTG
>CM043711.1:36387591-36456095 GCA_023969325.1 Oryzias curvinotus
AAGTCGCTAAAGACTTCACAAAAAACTTAAATTTTAAAATGATGAGAAATTGATCCTTTGTGTTACTTGATTTGAATAGGGAGTGTAATGGCGACAAATGATGTCTTTTACAGTATTTACATACTGTTCTTACCATCCTTGAATGCAAGATCTGAAAATTTTTTAACAAGTTTAGCTATTATTTAAACAAATTAAGATTGTCCGAAGAATAAAAAATTATACCGAAAGAAAGCGCAGTATCGAAACACCACGTCATTAATGTTCTAAATGTAACGCAACCAAAATATGAATAGATCGGTTAGTTTATAGTTTTTAGATATTGAATAATAGAATTAATATTTTAGATAATTCTGGACCAATATTGAGATAAGGTGACCAAAACCAATAACTTGAAATGATACTTCATAAACTGACGACCGTATAAACTATTAATGAACTGCAGCTAATTAATACACTTTTTAAATCTAATTTAAAGATACAAAAAATTATGACAACATTAGAAAAATTTTTGGGTGACAGCTAATTATAGGAATTTTAAATTAAGAAATCCCATGGGAAAACTCAAAAGCAGTTTATTTAATCCTCAAAATGTTTTTCAGGAACAAAATTTTAGTGGCGACAAAAATTCTAATATTTCTAAAATAGTCGTGATTTTATAAGATTTACGGGAAACAAAGATAACGCTGGCAAAGCAGAAGCTTTTTTCATAGGGTAAACTCAGAAAAAATTTTTTTTTGCTTTTCATGAATCAATAAATTTCTAGACTCAAAACATGGAATATGTTCTTTAGAGAAAAGAAAATTATTTTTTTGTAATTTAGACAAAAACTTTCGAAAATTTTTAAAGTGACACTAAAAAGCTATATTCCCCCAAAACCATATACTCTCACTTTGTTTCTAGTTTTTCAAAAAATGTAGCAATTTTTCAAGAATTGACCAAAATAGTATCCTTTGAAATTCAACAGCTAGATATGAATGGTATTTTATTTTCTAGACGAATACAACAAAATCTTCTGACCTAAAATATTTAAGATATATCCTTAAATTTTTTATTACGGAGGTTAAGTTTGGCTTCTGGTACCTTTTTAATTCACAAGAATAAAAATAATAGTTGAAATCCAATAGAGATCTCATGTAAAATTATGGGTAAAACAAGGTGTTGAGCTTTGTCAAAATATTTGTGGGTGTTAATTATGGTCATAAAATATTTATTGACTTATTTACTTTGAAAAATTTCAGAATAATATGTGTTTTAAAGCCTGTAAACTTTTTCTTCGTTGTGAGATATTTTAGAGATTTGTGAGCTTTATTGATTTACAATTTTATTTTTAAATTTTACACATGTGTAAAAACGGGTCTGCTAATGTTTAACTCTCTATGTTGTGTGTTCCAAGTTGTATTTATAATTATAATTAGTAGGAAAGTTCAAAAAAAAATTGAAGAAGCCAAGATTTATTATTAAAAGTAGATAATAAGAGCAAAGCGAATTTCTTTTTGACATCAAATCAATAAATATATTACAATTAACAAGGCCATTATTTATTAAAAATGGTAATAAATTTAGGCTGCATGGTAATATAGATATTTTTGGCGAAAGAAGAGTAAACTACAAAAAACCTTAATGAGCAAAATTATTTTAACGACTAATTCGAAAAGTGACATATGAGAGTTTTAAGAACTTTATAACAAATTAGACCATGATTTTTTTGACCGAACCAAGGCAACGATATTTTGAAAAAGAGTATAAACTGAGAACATTAAACATAATATAATCGTTAAGCTCAGAGAATTAAAGTCTCGAACAAACAGATTAAAATAAATAAAATGGAGTGCCGACATTAAGGTCGATAATGTGTCTTTTCTAGTCTTGATGGCTCTGGATATTTATTAACTATATCCGATCATATTTTAAAATACTTTTAGTAAATATAGTAAAAAAATTGACAACCTATGAGTGATAAAAGTAACCCTAAATAAATATTTTTATTTTCTTTTAATCTCATCAATAATAAATAAGAATCAGAGCTTCAATATAGAAGGTTTCGCGGTTAAAGAGATATTCATTGTATACGAAAATAAAACTCCTGAATTTAGCATTTTACCTTAAAGGTGATCGAGATATTAACGCCTAGACTTAACTATTATTATAATTCTATCAAATTTGATTAAATCATTTCAGAACTGGGATCTTACACAAAATTTTTATTTTTTTGTATCATTGTACAATTAACACATAGACAGGTCCTATCGCAATTGACCTTGCATTTAGGAGAAACATAATAATCCCTCTTGATCTACTGCAACACAATTATAAAAATATCGAAATTTGAAATAACAAGTGCTTCTGTAATTAATTAAAGATGTGTCTTATCGCTATAAAAATTGAAACAATACTGTAAAGTAAAATTATGATATGGAGTCAAACGACAAAATGTTCTTTTCCAGGAGTTAAAGTGTTATCAAATACAAAAAATGTTTATTCGATGATTAAGGCTCAAATTTTTCAGTAAAGATGCTTTGCTTGTCTAAACTTATTAATTTAATATCCAAACATTTTAATGAAGATTTATAGCGATCCTCGAATGAGTCAAAAAAACAAGTAAATAACCTCTATAGACAGATTTTATTTTCTCAAAATCAAGTTGAGCGAAATTACGTTTTATAACCATCAACATTGATGAATTCACCGGTCATAAAGAAGGAAAAAATAAATAAATAGAGAACCTGAACAGAAAACATTTAAATTTTTTAAAAACAAGAATTAGCATTTTGATTGGTGGCCTCTAAATATGCCTTGGTAGTAGATTTAATTGTTAAAGAATTAGGAAAAATGTAATACTGGCTTATTTGTAAAATTTAAAATTGACTATATTAAATTGAATTAATTGTGAAAAATATCAAAAATTTGTTAAATGTTTATTAATTTATCCATATATAGTGGAAAATTGACTAAACTTATTTTTTATCATTCATGTTTGTTTTTGATGTAAAAAAATTTTTTCTTTTACAAAATTTGCACAAATTTTAAGCATTTCCATACGATTTTAATTGTGAACTTGGGATAAATATTGTAAATACTTCACTTTAAAATTAGCTTTACTATATATTTAATTTTTTTAAAACACTCTAAAATCTTTTTGTAATTATAATTTTTTTTGTGGTAAATATAAGATCTATTGAGTGTGAAATATTTGAGAATTTATTAAAATTAAATGAATAATTTAATGTTTTTTAATTAAAAAACAGAAAATGGAATCCAAATACCTAATTCTTGAATTTAACAAAATATTATTTATGTTTTAAAAATTTGATTGCATTTGAAAACTATATTTGGCTCATTGAAATTAAAAAAATATTGCATAAAAAATTAAATTCATTGTTAGGAATTTAAAAAATGAAATTTTTAAAGTTTTTTACTGATTGGTGGGTGGTAAGTTTTAGTCTTATCTCTAAAAATTATAAGATTTAAATGTATCAAAATCTTCGATAAAAGTATTTTTTCAAGAAATTACGATAAATTATACATAATATTTGATGTGCTAACCAAAAGAATTGAATAAAAGGCTTTATTCACTCGTTTAAACGCGATGAGATATTATTTATCAAAATACTTTGTTGTTATTATTGATTCAAAAACTCAATCACAATTCCCAGTTACAGTATAGAGAGAATATACAAAGCATTTAATGTTGTCGTCCTGAGAGGAAAACTTTTTATTTTTAATATTTTTGTTAAAATGCCAATTAATCGCATTGTTGTATTATTTCGTTTCTTTTAACCAGTTTTCCGATTCTGTATTAGGTATTGCTGATTAAAACTTTTTGATATGTAAATAACACTTGATTTCTTACTTTCAAAAGCAATGCTTGACCACAAGTACTATATTTCATAATAATAAGAAGAGTGTTCAATGTTCGTGATATTTTATTCGTTTAATAAATAATTCTGATTTCTAGAATTTCAATAACCCTTTAAGTTCTGTTAGTATTTTTTAGGGCATTTAAGGGTAAAAAAAAAATGAATGTCATGAAATTAATTAATCACCGATTATGTATTAATGCTTGAAAAAAAAATTATTTTTGTTTCAAAAATTTAGTCAAGTAAGTTTTTTTAATGGAAAAATGTGCTAAAATAATATTATGGGTTACGAATGAATTTCATACGCTTCAATAAGACAAATTTGGATGATAAAAAAATTCACTGGCATGAGTTAATATTCAAAACTCACGATAAATATACTAGAAAATTCCATACTTTATTCAAAAAAATATTTCTTTTAATTGAAATCGATAAGTATCCTCTCCTTAAGGTCAATAATTAAAGCCATTATTCTTATCATAAATTTTTAAATTTAATTTCTTGTAAAGTTGGTATGCGTTTTTGATACTTCAGTCAGTATCTCAACTCGATAAGAGATCCTGGAATTTACATATATTTCTTATCCCTCATTTAAAAAAGTATATTATTTTAAAAAGGAGTTTTTTAAAAAATTTGAGGTCATAAAATCGTCCAAAATGAGTAGTTTTTTGGATTTATAATGGCATCAATTACCTTATTTTAGAATGTTTATCATAAATTTTATTACGTCTGAAGGTATTTTTAGTATTCTTTACCGATTTATCTTTCATAAAGTCTCACTTTAATATAAAATAGCTTAAAGTCGATTTTTATACAAAACCATTAATTTTTGATGATGTCAAGCAAATAAGTTTAACAATCGAAAATTATCAACGTTTAAGAATTGATTATTTATTCATTACGATCAAAAGTTTATTTTTATATCTTTAAACTAAATAAATTTTTATTTTTGTTAAATATACTGTTTTAATATTGTTAATTTAAAGATTTTTAGCAGATATTTTTCTTTATTTATATTAATAGATTAAATCATTGTTGACTAATTTGATAAAAAAAACAATTTTCTTTTAGCTACATAATTTAAAAATGAATAGTTTTTCTTCTTTTTAAATATAATTTATTGATTATTTCTTTTTTTGGGAACATCCATAACAATTCTAAGAGTTAATTTATATTTTTTTATTTTGAAAATATGAAAGCATTTAGAGTTTAATATCGTTTATTCGATTGAAAAATATCAAAAAATAAAAATCGAATGAGTTGTCTAATTTTTTTGATTCAATGTTTAAAAAGGGTTCGTTTTATAATATATGAAAATTATAAGTTATAATGGTTGTCACTCTTGTACCTTTATTAAAATCGTTTTGCATTAAGAAAACATATCTTAAAAATTTTTTAAAGTATACAATTAAATTAAAACTCTGAAATCTTGAAGATTTTCTCAAATAAATTTTGAGTAAAAAATTATTGAAAATTATGTGTTATCATTAAATGTCACTAATGCATATAATAAGATGATGTTATTAGAAAATAAATTCGTCGAAAAGAAAGTAATTATTTAGGAAAGTTATTATCCACAGCATTATAATTTAAAATTACAGTGGATTCCCTTTAATTAGGAAAGCAGCTTAATTGGGACATACCTAAAAGAATAGAAACCAAACCATCAAACCAAATGTAATTTTATCTGTTTAATTAGAACAAAATTCTGATTATTCGGGACATTAAATTTATGATCAAATTAAATATTATCTTACACATATTCTGAAGAAAAAAATATCCAGATAATTTGATTTTATGTGTAGTCTCACAGCCTTCGTTACGACGTAAGACCATTTTATTGGTTTCTCACACACCTCGCGCAGGAACAATAGGTGAACTTATATTTTCTAACTTTTCTTTCCTAAAATTTTACACTTTTTTAAATTCAAAGAAATGATTTTACACTTTCCAGTAAAATTGCATTGCTTAATAAAAAAGATAAGCAAATTAATAAAGGTTATTTTAACAAGCTGACAATAACTTGTGTACCAAAATCTACTATATCTGGTGTTTTAGACAAAAAAGTCAACTGGGTGAGGAATTGGTATTTTAAGGTAGAGAAACAGTAACAATCAAAAAAAAAGAAACAATAAAGTAAAAAAAGTCTTAAAACCGCATCGAATATCTCTGCTGATTTTTTAAAAGTTAAATTCAACAAAAAAATAGCAGACTACACTTGTCTCATATTTTGCATCAAAAAAATTGAATGCACCTATTTACTTATTTATCTTTTATTTTGAATATTATTTTATTTTATAACAAGTTTCTCTTACAAAAAATTTGTAATTTATCAGATAATTTATATTACAAATAAGTAATTTACAGTTTCCAAGTATTAATAAAATAAAATAATTGAGATAACATGCATGGTATAATTTTATGACTGTCATATTTGTTAATAGACATAGTTTCCTAAATCATTTAACAGAATTGTAAAAAATAACTTAGGATAATAGGGAAAGCCGCTCAATTGAAGAAAAATTTACAGTCCCGATGTGCTCGATGAAGCGTAATCTACTGTGAATCTAATATGGCACATAGAGTGCATGAAAATTAGTAAATTACAACCAAAACTGTCAAACAAATATTAATGGGCGTTTTTATTGTCCAATAAAATTTTAAAAATTAAAACTTTCTGAAATATTTTTTTAATTTTTGGTGAAATAAAATCTGGAAAATAATTGAATATTTCTATTCTTATAATAAATGATCAAAATAGGCATGATAATTTCTAAATACGAGAGTAAAATTTAGACTGGCGTTTGATAAAAAATTGTTATCAAGGAATGATATAATTTCTCTTAAATAAACATTGAACTTATAACTATGTGCTATTTGTTTTAAAGATATATCTCAGAAAGCTTCAAACCAGCAGTTTTAAGCTAAATTGTCTAATCTTTACTTCAAACTTTGCTTCAAAATAATTTAATTTTAAAATTAGGGGAAAATTTTCATTTTTTGATTTATTATCCTAAAATATCTTTGATTGATCGCACAAAGAGCAATATGTTTTCAATAATGCAAAAATTCTGGAATCTTACTTAAATAAGTTATCTTTAAAGTAGATTTTGAGCAAAATCTGCCTAATAAAATTTCCAAAACTTTTAGAAGATTTAATCAAATGAGGAATATCCTTTATTAATTTTGAAAACAGAAAAAATACTGAACGGCGATTTATAAACGGATTATAGGCTTCTTCTCATGCGAATCAAAAGGGCTGAATCGTACGATGGATGATCATTTATCTTGAAGGTGTTTTATGGCATAAAATATCAAAAAATATTAAAGGATTACACAAATATATGTATTTTTGTTGAGAGTTAAGCCTAATTTGGAGAAAAAAAAGTAAATCTTTGAAAGTTTTGTATGATGAGAACAATATAGTTGTGCGATTCGTTTGATTAATTTAGCATTAATTAATCGGTCAATGTTTATAATGCAAGCTGTTCCATATTATCAAAAAAATTTGATTTTTTTCTTTCTAAATTCCATCTTTTTCAGCCAAAAAATTTACTTAAGGATAATATTAGAAATAAAATAAAGAACACTAGCTTGCTAATTAACATATATTTTTCATAATATATTAGATTTATCAAGCATAATTACATCAGAGGAGTAAGCAAAAGATAATTAGTGAACATTTCATTTATTTTATGTTAAAGACAACAGCCAATATTTTCCGATTAAATTTTATTTTTCATTTTGCTCAAAATAAAATTAATAATTTGTATTTTTTAAAAAGTAAAAGTAATATCAAAGTTGATTGTGATGATGCCAAAGTGGTGTATAAAACTCTCTATCTTGACCATCTTGTTATTATAAGTCTTATTTAAAACAATAAAATATCACAAAAATAACTTATGTAAATTTTTACAAAACGGAAAAAAATATAGCATGAAAACCTTTTTTAAATTTTTAGAAAATTTTGATTATTTATCAGGAAATATTCAAATACATTTGAGTTTAAAAGTCAGATCATGTGTAAATAATACTCTTAATCTAAGACATTTGAAACAGAACATTTATTTTTGATGAAATTAAATAAGAAATATTATGATACCTTTTAACAGATTGTTAGATAATAATCAATTTTTGTAAACCCGATCCTTCAATGTGATACAAACTTTAACTGTCAAAATAGATTATACCAATCTATTCTGCTCTTGAAATAGATTAAGATCATATATTTATACCATGTTAACCATTTTTAATTGCCCTACAACGAAAGGAAAAACTATATGATGAAAGTGAAAATATTATAATTAAAATTTCATGTTCAGTGAATATTATGGAATTTAATTCAAAAACTCTATCCTTTACTAAAATCAACCGATAAAACCTACATTAATAGATGTTTCATTAAACTAGTGTTGTGTTCAGAAAGACTTGTGAATGCCTCGTATCTTTTAATTTTATTATAATTAAGAAAATCTTTACTGATAAATCATAAAAAAGTCCGTTAAATTAAATTAAATCTATAAAATAATCGTGTGTTGCAACAGACTATCAATCATCATTAAATGTTGCTGAAACACGCATGGTTATGTGATTTGATATGATGAGTAAAAAGAGGTAAAACTTTTATTTTTTTGAAATAAAAATTGTTATGAATAAGGCATGAAATATTATTTAAAAGTATTTTTGCTCGAAAATATTAGTGAAATTTAAAAAAAAAGAATATTAAGAAAAACTTTGGAGACTTTATCTAAAATATACGGATTAAGACACATTATATCTGATTATCGAATTAGATCGGAGACTCGAACTTGATATCAGAAATTTTGACGTGAAAAATTGTAAAGAAAGCTTTTGATAGTGTCAAAATCTAGTATAAAAAAATTAATTGTTATCTCTTATTTTTATTTATCATTAGACAGTTATATATGAAAATATGGTTAAAGTTAAAAAATATTATTTATCCGACGTTTTATTTTAATAAATAATTTACTTTTCAAGTCTATATCAAATTTCTTTATATGAGTCTATAATTTAAATTAAAATTTTATAAAATTTTTAAAAAATAATTGGTTTGAAGTCATATTGTTTTTTGTTTGCTTTGTATTTTCGATTTGCAGAGGATGTAGTGGTTATATTAAATTTAACTGATTTAGGTAATATTTTGTGTCAAAATATTTTAAAATTTTTAAGTTTTAAATGATGAAATATTTTAAAATTATTTAATAATATTTTTATTACAATTTTTGATGCAAAATAATAAATTTTTCAACGTGAGTTTACAATTATATTATTAATTTCAGCAAAATAATTTCGAAATATAATTTTTTGAATCAATTTAATTTTTTTTTGATAATCCAATATTTTAAATATAAAAGCTTTAATATCAGAAAACAATCGAAAATATATATGACAGCCATAAGTAAATATGTAATCTAGACAAACACAAGCGTAGAAAATTATCTTGAAAATTTTCTACCTTTCTATTTTCAATGCTTGTATCTTTATTCTTTAATCTTTTTTATCTTTTTAATAAAGCAGGTTTAATTGATTTCTATAAAACATAAGTACGATCCTTAGACCCACTATCTAATCATGAGAAGTTAGTATCGTGACTGTAATAACTAGCTGCTCTTCTCTCAACTTTTCTTGTTTCACCAAAGGAATGAAAATTGTGATAATTTAATTTTTAATTCTTCACAAATAATTTACATGCCTTTTAAGAATTTTTAATCGATCCAATCTAACTAGAAAACTTCTATATCTTATTTTTCGTTAAATTTCTTCATATTCCATTTAGTAGAATCCTTAGGATATGATAAAAGTGAACACCTTGACCAAAATTAAGCGATTTTAATTCCTCCACTTGAATATTTTGGTTCTTTTTTTGAATTAGATTATGCGGGGAACTTCTTATTCTCAAGCTAAAAATTGCTTCAGACAGGTTTCTTTGGGTTGTAGCAAGATTGAAGTTTCGATATTTTACCAAGAGATTACAAGAAGCATCATCCAACTCTCTAATTTTTTATTCTTTTCTTGCTCATTTAGGTTTTTTAAAGTAAACCTTCAGCCAATCCTTTTGTAGAGATAATAAATAGGTGTGGTGATAAAGATCAAATAAAACTTATCAAGAAATTCTGAAATTAATGTGAATATATTTGGAGAAATTTATCTGTTACAATTTGCGATGTATTAACCATTCTTGAAAACAACAATTTAAATTTTTATATTTTATGGATAGATGTTATCGATTTAATTATAAAAACCTCTGGCACTTTTGAAAAGTTAACTTTTGAAATATATAAAAAAATTCCCCTTAAATGGTTTTGATAAATCCAAATGTACTTTCTAAAAAGGGTAATAATGAGTTTTTCTAATTTTAATTAGATAAATTCATTAGAAATCGAATTATATTTCTCATATTTGACAGTTATGATCTATATTTATCAACTTAACAATTTCCTGATTCAATTTTAGCCATCACACACATGATCTTGAAAGTGATTTTTTGCATTCAATACCAAATTGACTCTAATGAAGTTGAAGAAGAATTTGTGGTCTTAGACTTTCTTGGATAACGCTTCGATCGTTTGGCATTAAATTGATTTAACTATAAAGAGTTCATCTTTCCTATTATGTAAAGGTTTCAAAGTAGACTCTTAAATCGATTTTGGTCATTTAGATGAAAAAAAATTTATTAAAATGGCGAGAATATGATTAGAAGCTTTTTCTTACTTTACTAACGGAAAAGTGATAAGTTTTGGACCATTTGAATGATAATTAATAAACTTCTCGTAACAATCTATATCGGTTGTGTCTTCAAAATTAATAAGACGAGAAAGGGCATCAGCAACAATATTTTCTGCACATTTACAAAATTAAAATTTATCGACAGACTCCATAAAATTTCACCCACAGTAAATCCTTAAAAAAAACATTTGAGAAAATCCTTTGATGATTTAAATTAACGATTGAAAATCCAAATGATGGAAAATAATAGTGAATGAACGTCCCTCGAAATATTGCAAAAATTAATTAATGCCACAAACTATAGCTAACGTCTATCCTTCAATTTTTGAATATTTCTTTTCTATCATATTTAGCCCACTAGATGCAAAATTTTTCGGTGATTGTCCTTTTTATTTATCAACATGAGAAAGGAAAGCGCTGATTCCAATAGCTGAAGCCTTTTATCAGAGAATTGAACGGGCATTAGGATCAAAGAATGTTAGGGTAACTTTTTCTTCTACTACTTATCAAAATTACTTATAGATCTTTAAAGTTTATTATCTTACCTAAATAAAGTTTTGTTTTTCATTGATTTTTTAATTGGGCCAAAAATGTAATCGAAATTTGGAATAAATCATCAATAACTATTTAAAGTCCTCAGAATCTACGCAATTATAATTTATTCTTTCGCTAGATAAGGTTGCTTAAGACTTTTACCCTTCCAAAAAAAAATTATTAATTTACAATACGATTTTAGTCAAGAATATTTCACTATTTTCATACAAAACGAAAATTATTCTTTGTTAATTGAAGAGATGTTTCTGAAAAGTCAAAAATACATTTTAAATTTTTTTTTGATATTTTTCATCCTATTCGCAAGATATAATAATGACCACTTTATAGCGTGGTTTTATTAGTATATTTTCGAGAACTTCACCATTCAATCTTTACCCAATTGGCAAAGATATATCAATCCAAACAGTAGAGGATATAAAAAAAAGCACCTCTTTTATTTATTAATCGTTGAGATATCTCTTCACTCTTCTTCAACTTGTAATTTTATATTAGTGCACGATAAATCGATCACTTAAAATGATTTTCACCTCTAATTTGTTTAGAGTATCATTTATGTTGAAAGGGGATGAATGTCAATTTTTAAATTTGCATTTACACTGCATGAAAAATCTCACAAATACTCTGTGATTCATTATTGTTAAGGACAGATAAGAAGATGAACACCAAACTGGTTTGTTTTTAATCCCTGAAAAACACCATTCTCTTTCAATTCTTGAAATTTTTTTACATTGCTCTTCTAAAAAAATAAATCCTTCTGGCGTTCACAAATTTTGGATTGCGATTTTTTTCATACACAATTTTTGCAGTAGACTTTTTTATTTTTCAAATAAATACTAAAAAGACATGAATAAAAATAAAAAATAAAAGAATTAAAAATATTTTTAATTATTTTGATTGCCTTTTCATGTTCCTGAGGAAACGGATTTTTCATCCAGTTACGGCGAATTATGTATGCCCTTTAAACTTAAAAAAACTGAAATGAATTACTTTTCTCCATAAATAACAAAGACATACATGAGGCATGTAAAAATTATTTGATGGCTGCAAAATAATCTTAAAGTTGTTTCTGAATGACAATGTTTCTAACTTATCAGAGTAGAGTATCTGAAATAAATAATTGTAACAGCTGATCAGTATCAAACTTGATTTAAATCGGTAGTTCATTTACGACCATGTTTATCCAATAACGTTTTAGTTCAAAAAATTTTTGACGGTACAAAATATTGATGGATGTAATTTTTATCATTATTTCCTGCTTCCATGGCTAAATAACCACTAGTGTCACAATTTTGATAATTTTCGCTACTAAGTTTACAATAACGTCGTATATGGCCAGATTCCCACTACAATTGCAGATTATTTATCTTTTCTTCTTTTTTCATTTTGAATATTTCAAAAAATTTTTGCTCAGCTTTGGATAATCTATCAGCCTCTTTGTTGCCTCATATAATCTTTCTGCAATTTCCAATGTTCCTTTAAAATCAAGTTCAGATTATGATAGAGAACCAAGCTAATATTAATCTTAATATTCCTTAATTCCATTAAGAATTTATCCCTGAGAGCTTTATTTAAAAAGTCTAGAAGAGTTAGTAATTCTCTGAATTATGAGAACAAAATCACTAATTTTTTAATAACCATAATTAGATACATTCAAAAATTAAAGAGTTCTAAAATTATCAGCGGTTTAAGAGTTGGTAATTACTTAGAATACTATGAGCTCTTTTTAGACTGATTTTACTCGGATCTTATCATCTAAACAATCCCTTGAGTGTTTCATATTCCTTTTGTCTCCAAACAGTGAAAAAACTCTTATCGGCTTTGTTTCAACAAGATAATTAAAAGGTTGTTTGGTAGATAAATCTCTCAAAATAATAATTTCAGCGCTCATCTTTAAAATTAAATTCCTTAATTTTTTCGATCAACATGCTTTGACCGCCACTGTTGTGATAAGAACAGATAAATATCAAATCTAATAAACCTTAATGATAAGTACTGATGCTAAAAAAAGAAAAAATATTTAAGGAAAATAAATCACTCAAGTCTTACGATCTATAAAGTATTATGCTCTTTGGACTTTTGAAACAAAAAACTGGTTTTTGACACACTTTTTACACATTTACCCTATGATTTAACAATTTAATAAAAATTTGTATTTATTATAAAAAGTGCAAATTTTGCTTTACAATTGAAATGATAATGCTCATCAATGTCAATTTTACCAGAAACATATTATATTTACTGGAGTAAGTGTTTCATCAATATTACTGTTGCCATCAGTTCTTTCTTTATCTTTGTATTTTTTTTATTTGTTTTTATCGCCAGATGTAGCTATTTTTTGTTCATACAGTCTAATTTAGAAGATAATCGTAATAAAACCTTTGAAAACTATTTAAGATGAAATATAATTCCATATATCATCGAAAAATGTTCAGATTTGTAATAGACTAAGTTTAATAAGTTTTCTACTCTTTGTCTGTTTATGATCACAAAAAAATAAAAAAAATTAAAAATTTAGTTGTTTTGTCATTATATAGCAAGTTTTAACTACATCAAGACGCCTTCTTTTATATACACTGTAAAACAAATAAATACTTGAGTTCTGTTGAGTTAAACCCATTTTAAATTACATTTTTAATTCATGTAAGATCTAAAGCGTTTTCATAATAAAAATAAATTTTTTTCTTCTGAAGCGCTTTTTTTTGACATTGTAAACTTAACTGAGTAACAGGACATCCTTTTTTTATTAATCATATTTTTTGATGGGCATGGAGAATCACATTTTAGAAAAATTTCCTTTTTATTCTCTTTACGTTAAAATTCATCGTTCAGGAAAACTAATTTTCATCCCATGGTATACAATTAGATATAGAGAAGTGTATTTTTCATGGCCAATATTTTTAATCGGACATGTTGCCTTAATTTTTACTTAAAAGCTCTGCTGCTTAAAATTTCAAAATTTTTAGTGTTTTCAGCCATTTGCAAATCTTTTCCATTGATGACAACCAGTTTTCTCTTTTAAGCAGATTAGAGATAAAATTTTTTTAGTGTTAGTAATTTTTAAAATTCACTTTTGACCCATTTCGCACTTGTCTGGACAAAGATTATTTCTCTTCATGAGTCTGCAACCTAACACTTACAAGACTTAAAACCAAAATTAATTTCATTTTATAAAACTTTGTTTAAATTACAAGATTTCTTTAATGAAGTTGTTTCATATCTTTTAATTCATAAAGTTAACATGCTGCTTTTACACTCTTGGAAGTTGACTTAAAGGTCTCGACTAGCTTTTTTTGTTTTTAATAGCTTCTTAGGGTTTTTTTTGCGTTAGTTACATCCAGTCATTTCCATACAAAATTGTAAATTCAAAAGAAGGAATCCAGATGTATTTTTTCCGAAAATGTGATGACCTTGAGCTTGAAAAAATTCTTAAAAGAAGACCTCGTTCTTTTTATCCTGTAGTGTCTCTCATGCATGTTTGATAAATATAAATGTTTAAAATTTTTATGCTTTATTTTCACAGTTATTTCTTTTTCTCCGAACTTGTCAATGCATAAAATTCGCATAAAAAATAAAATGATTTTTATACCATGGTTATCCTCTATTATAAGTGTTTGTCAAGATTCTTCCTGAATTAAATTATTTATGCTTGCATAAGTTGATCTTTTTTAAATTATTTGTCGGTAAGTCAATTTTAAAATGGTACAATGTTACTCGAAACATTTTTTTATCGTCTCAACACTAGTAAAAAATGAATCATTTTAACAACCAATTAATTAATGTTGGATTTTCAAATCTGTGACTTTAATGATAAAAGAGTTTATGTTGAGTAATAGTATAAGAATCAGATTGTAGAGAGGTAGTCAGTTTAATATTTTTTATAAAGGCAAATAATAATGACCCCTGCTAAATTTTACTGATTGATAAAATACTACAGACGAATTAATTAATATAATTCTAAAAGTAAATCAGCTCTTAAATCGATGTTGACTATACGAACTGGAATATTTCAACTACTGTATTATAAGGCTTCCAAATTTTTTTTTATTTTTAGCACAAAACTGAATATTGTTATTGTTTGAAGTTTAGAGGAAGATGATTTTTAGGCCTCTGTCTGATGCTAAAAAAAGTGATAGCTGATTTTACTCTAGCATTTTATCTTCTACATTTTCTTATTATTTATGTGTATCTATATTCTTGAATCAACCTTGATGATCCGCCAGATGAAAGACAAAAGAACAAAAAAAAAGAAAATTTTATTAACAGTGTATGGAAAAAATATTAATAACTTGATGCATAGTATTTTCAAAGAATTTTTTTCTATGAATCTACCTGGAATTTGAAATTAAAAATGGTTTTGCAAGTAACTTATCAAAAAAACTTTTTATAAAAATTATAAAAACTATTTATTTAGTTGATATTACGCAAAAACTATTTTTTTAGTATTTTTATCGGAGAGAAGAAAATACTTGATCAAAAAAAATTCCTAATTTTAATATTTTTCTCAATAAAAATAAATAATGAGTGCGTGCTACATATAAATTTAGTTTTTTAATGATAATTAATAATATATGAAAAAAACTTGGAGTGATTTTCCACAAAAAAGCTTTTTAAAATATTATAGTCTTTAATAAAGAGTGAAAGCTAATTGCGCAGATTAAAAAAAGTTTTCCTTGTTTTAGCTAATTTATTTATCTTTTTCTTCTCGGAGTGATCCTTTCTAGATAATAGAATTTAATAAAAACTATAAAAAATTTTTAATAAGGTATTTATAGATGATAAATTTAACATTATGAAAAGCTGAAATCTTAAAAATTTCTGCCAAAATAATTTATATTTATTATTAATGTTTTAGTTAAAAAAATATTAAGGCATATTAAATTAGTAAAATATCTTTAATTTCTCTTAATTATCTCTAAATCAATTTATATCATAACTTTTTAAGTATTTGCCTAAGGTTACATCATATTTTTCTGTTAATTTATCCATCAATAATTCCAATTAACAGCTTACTTCTGTATTTTTTCAAATTTTTTTTTCGTTTTTATATATTTAGGACTGATTTTATCTGTTTATTTTAATGGGCTCATTAATCAAAGATTAAAATTGCTAAATTTTTAAAAAATAAAATTTCACGTTGACATTTAAGTATGATCATTCAAACTAAAGGATGGATTTCCTAAATACCATCATTAGCATAATAATATTTTTTTGCTTTTTAAAATTACTTGATATTATAATAAATGTCGGTATTTATCCATACTTCTTTGGTGTATCGTAAAATAATTTTTGTGAATTAGCCAAATAGTTTTATAAGAATTTTTTTTAATTCAGAAAGCTAGAAATAAAAAATGTGATTATTTTTTCTTGATAATTTTTAATACTCAATTATTTCCTTCTCATGTGATGGATAAACATATATTTTTAAAGAATTTATTTTAAATATGTAAAATAAAATAACTATAATTTTTTACTGTTAATCCAATAGAAACAATAATATTCTACTCTTGTAAGACATAAAGCGATAACGTCAAGTGAGACACGCTTTCTGTTATCATTTTTGAAAATTATTATTTTAAGATAAAAGCTTAATTAATTATAAAATTCTAAACCTCGAAAATTAACTTAACTTCTATGAGTTAATACTTCGAATCAATTAATGCAAGTATGTTCTATTATTTAGTAGATAGTTCCACAGATGCATTATTAAGGCAAGAAATAAATTATACTTTTTATCGTTCAAATAAAATTTTACATTTATAAAAAAAATATTTACTCAAAAATAAATATTAAAAATTTTAAAGTCTTTTGATCGAATTAATTTTTAATTGCTTTCAATAATGGCTTTGCTACCATAAAACGCCAGTGGTTATTCTAATGTTTTTGCGGTTTTGTAATTAACAAGCTTAATCTACACTCCGATGGTTACTGCTTAAGGTGAAAAATTTAAAAGTAATCCCTTTATTTTTTTTATTATTGTATGTTATCTTTTATGAATTACAATATTTTGCTAAATAAATATTTAAAATGTATTTCTTTATATGAGCATTTTCCGATAGCATGTTAACACTAATATTTGTTAGAATATTAAACGATATTTTATCAGGCCTTTAAAATCAATAAAAGAAGAATTTTTTGGCGTCAATCGTTAATTTCAGTATTTTTTCACATTTGTGACACATTTTCTTTGGTCTTCTCATCACTTTTTCGAGAACTTTTAATTAATAAATAAGAAATATTTCTTAAAAACACCAAAATAAAAGAAATAAAAATTAATCTACATTAACAATTAAAAGACAACGATTTACAGCTTAACTATTCTTATCTCGTTCTTAGCCAAGGTAAGGTTACGTCTTCTCGAAGATTTTAAACCACTATTATACATAAAGAATATCTCTGATTTTTTTGAACTTCTTCTTTAACCCTTTAACTGCGAAGTTTTTTTAAGAAAATATTTTTTCAGATTTTTCGACTAGCAATCGGAGCACAACGTCCAAAGGAATTGAAAATTCCACCTGTACTTGTGATGTTATAGAAAATTGTTTCTTCATTTTCACTCTCAAAATTTGGATCAGAGTTCGAGTCTGCATCTTACATAATTAGTTCTACAGCCTTTTCTAAACGGATCCTTTTTTTTTTGGATTTGAAGACATACTAATGGTGAATATACATGGATTCAATAATAATGCTTTGCTGAAATACACAGTCGTCGCTTCAAAAATAAGATAAGAGTCAACAACTGCTATGATTCATCGACATCAAAGCATTATATAAACGGATGTGCATTATTTCGCGCACTCTTTGCATTGCCGCCGGTAGTTATCGATGCTTTTCAGATTTCAAATTCAAATTTTCAGAGTAATATAGCTTTTTTCTCATTGTTTCACTGGCATTGATATCGATTCTTGCAGTTGGTGATTATTGGTAAAGTTGAATCGATGAGTCAAAGATTCTGGCAGTGATAAAAGTATGAATATTATCTTACGAATGCATTAGAAATCTCTTGTCGCAAAATTGCGCCTCCCGCAGTTATAGGGTTAATTCCCTTTTCATAGCTTATGTAAAAAAATTTCAATTGATCAACCAAGAATAAAGATTTTTTTTAAATATTTTCATTAAATAATTGTATATTAAGTCTCCTTGCCAATCAACAAACTACAATTATTTATCATATTTGTCTTTTCCTACCTTCATTGATTATATGTTTTATTCTTAATATTTGACAATTATTTTCATCAATGAGCTTGATGATATTGATTTTTATTAGAATAGTTTTTTTACTCAGTGTAAAAAATTACACTACATTTCTCACCTTATCGATAATTTTAGCTCTCTTTAAAAATGGAATTTTCAGATTCATAAGAAGCATAATTGTTTTCTTTGACTTTTTGTGTTTTGGTCTGGTATTTTCTGGGTTGTTTCTTACCGAACTCGTGAAAATTTCAGAATTTAGTGGAGGACTTTTTCGATTTTGTAATAGTAAAAAGTGCTTTTGGGGATTTCCTATATACCGTACGCATTGATATTTTAACAAAAATAGGTGCCTTTATTATGGTTCAGAAACTTTCAGTATTATCCAGCCTTTTACTTCTTTTAAGCTTTTTTTTACATCTATATAATAAATTTAAGAAAATTCCATCACAATTTGAAATTACTATAATTGGTGCAATCGGTATGTTCTGATTTAATTTTTGCTATTACATCTGCGATTGAATTGTTTTTTAAAATTTTAGTGGTTGTAGACCGATGTATCTTTTTTCTAAAACTAAGGCAAACACTTATCTTTTAAATATCCTCAATTTATTTGTTTCCCTGGATTTACTTCTTTCCTGATTATTTTTGTTTTTTTAACATATTTTGATATATTAAATGTCTATATCCTTCAATTCTTCAAGAATAACTCTGTTACAAGATCCAACGAATAAGAAATGTTTTCGACAACATTCCACAATTGATGTCAAATATTGCCGAGAGATAAAATTAACAATATTATCGTATTAATAACATAATATTATTCCGAAATAATTTCAATAACTTATTGACAATAATTAATATAAATAGAAAGTTTTTTTGTATGTTGCATTAATAAAAATAAAAAAATGAATTTATAAATCATTCTTGAATTTATAAACTATTGTCGTCGAAAAAAATTTTTATGACAAGAATTTAATTATTCTTCGTTTAGCTGTTCCTCATACACAATTGATGAGGTCTAGCAATTGTTTATTATGTTTTAGCTATGTCTTTATCATGTTAAGGCTAGCTTTAACACGACAACAACGATTTTAATCAATTTTAAACTCTGATAGTGTGGAAGTAAAACATTTTAGTTATATTTTTTAAAAGAGAATTTTAAAAAATATTAGTATGGTTAAAAAGGTTTTTCGCCCACACAATGAATGATGCCTATTTAAATTAACTTCTTTCATAACATTCAGGTATAAAACTCAAAGAATTGTCTTTTTTCAAGAATTCTCTAAACAATTTACTCTTTCTATTTCAAACTTATGAAATAATCGAAATCATGGCAATATTTTCTCTTCTTATATTTGTTTCTTGCTTAACAACGTAAATGCAAGTAAAGACTTAATCGAAATAATTCTGACATATAAATTAAACACCTTTTCATTTAAAAAAAATAACTCAATTTCGGAAACAAAGCATTTTGACATTATTAAAGATTGACAATGTTAGGTTTTTTAATTAGACGATATTCGATATGTTTTTATGGTTTTCTTGAGGTATCAGAGGGTATCACTTCTCTAAGGTTATGATTTGGAAAACTCCGTGAATCACATTATTTTCATAAAAAATTCTAATATAGAAATTATCTCAGAAAGAATGTTCCTAATATTTCAAAATAATTTGACTTTTTTTGGTATTTCTTCCAACCAATATTGATCAATTTTCGGATTCAACACAATTGAATCATTTAGTTATTATTTACCTAATATACCGATTTAATAATATTTTGGTTAAATAAAAAATTTTGTTTTTATACTTTCTAAGCTTTTTATTTAGTTGAATTATGATTAATCTACAAAATTATTTTTCATTGTTTGGTTTATAGGAGAAGATATTATTAATTACAAGGATTTTTGACATTTTGTAAGTTAATATTTATGAAAAAAAAAACTTTTTTATAAGTATTAATATGCAATTTTTTTGTAAACTTAGGAAGTTTGTGATTTCTAATATTATGCCATCTACGACACAAATTTATTTTTCTAAATAAATTCATTGTAGTTTGTTTTTGGGAATCTTTTAAATTTTATCGATTTAAAAATCTAAAAAACTATTTTACAAATAATATTTTTATTACCCTACCATTTATTAAAGAAGCAACATATTTTTAATCTATGGTGTTAAAGTTTTGTAGAGTCTAATGGGATTAAGATTTTTTTTTGAATTTCCCTGTTTTACGAGCGAAATTTATTTTCCATTTAAAATACTCATTTCTTAAGAAAGAAACAAAAAAAAATAATTAAACTGAACATATTTTTTACACAAAAAAATAAAATGACAACCTTTTATGGCTATGGTGTTTTAATTACTTTGTTTAATTCTGTTTTAATTTTAAATTACCTAAAATAAAAAGTTTTAATTTTATTTAATTTTCATCTAGAGAAAATATTAGAAAACTGAATAAAACAATTTTGAGTAAAAAAACACATTTTCACGACGATAGAAAAGCCTTTTTGTTTTTAAGGTTCTCTGATTTATTTCTACTTGATTGCAACCGTTACATTTACTTTGAGAAAGTATTGACATTTTTCGCTTCTTTAGCAAAATTTTCTTCAAGTTTATGATTTAGAAGTGTCAAAGAGTATTATTTAAAAACATACACAGAGTTATCTTTCTCAAAATATTTATGGTATTTGCCTTAATTTTATAATGTTTAGCAATAAAAATAAGAAAAGTATTATTTAATATTTCGTATAACTGTTTATTTGTAAATATTCTTAAGAATTTCCACTGTTTTAAAAATCATATATATAATAAAATTGAGCTGTACAATTTATAAAAGAACTTTAAAGATTTCAATAATGTTGCAGTGTCTAAAACATATATTGATGAAAATTTGATACTTTAAACAATTTATTAATACCATCAAACCTATGTCGAATAATTAGATTGTTATGAAATTAAGCTTCCACTTAAGTTGAAAAAAAAATTATGATTCAAATAAATAATAATTGCACTAATATTTATAGGTTTTTCTTTTACATGCTAAAAGAATCGCTATCACAATTCACAACTTAATTTAATTATTTGTCAAAAAAATTTTTTTTAAGAAATTTTCAGAAATAAAATTCGTACAAAGGTCTATAAAAATTATATTTGCATAATAATTAAAATAACTGCAACAAAGTTCAGAAATTTCATATTTTTGATTTATATTAATTTTTTAAAAAATTATCGATACAAGAAATCTCTGGAAGCTATTAAAAGAGAAAATATCGATTTATGAATTTAAAGCAAGAAAAATTTTTGAGATATTAAGATATATTTAATGCACGATAAAAAATTGAATTATAAAGTAATTTTAATATGTTTCGAAACATTTGACAACAACTCTCATCTTTTTAAAGATCAACGTAGGTTTTTTTACTATTAGTTAAGCTTCCCCTTCGTTATCTTTATTTTTCTTTGATTTTGAGGTATGATTTTTTTTTCTTCTTCAGGAGATCAGCTACTTGTAAGTATATTTTCGTCTCAAGCTTCTGCGGCTTATTTTTGTAACGTCCTAATCCTTCGGTCGTTGCATAAAGTATTTTTTAACCTTTTAGGTAAAAATATATGTTTTACCCTTATCTTTTTACCATTGAATAATTCATTGATTTAATTTAACATTAATAGTTTTATATATAACCTCAAACCTTAATTCAAGGTCATAGTGTGTTGATATTTTGACTAGTACCTACTGATAATAGATAAATTAAAATTAGATATTTTCTGTTGTAATCTGCCAATAATTTTTCTGAATATTTTACTATGTTTTCTCGTGCTTTTATAATTTTTTATTTTCAAATGATATATTTTGCTTTCGGTTATTTATTTTACTATCATACATTTTTAACATTTTGAGGTAATTTTTAAATACCATGTCTGCTAATGTATATACTGTAGTTCTTGAACCAGTTCTTAACCCCAAATAAAATAGTATAAAATTATTTTTCCCAACACTTTTCTTTTCCGTCAGCCATAATTGGAATTTTTTCTTTCAATGTGATGCTCATGTTTTCTGCAAAGCCATTGAATTATGATGGTTAGTAGTGTGTGCATTTTCTTCATATTATTTTTATAAAAATCTCCTTAATCAATCTGCATTCATCTAGTATTCCATTATCCCAGTGAAATTTTTTCATTAACCCAAACCTTTAGCCAAGCTTCTTTAAAAAGTTAAAGGTGTATTTAAAATCTATCGTGGATGTAACGTGTATCACAAACTATCTTGTAAATAAATCAATGAGAAGAATACAATATCAATTTCACTAACTCAAGTACAAAAATTAAATAATATATTCATTTACATATTTTCAAATCGATCATGTGTTATCATTGTATTACAGGAACTTTCTCTCAGTTTAAACTTTTAGGAATTTGAAAATTGTTTCTTGTCGATACTATCTCAGATATCACTTAATACATTTTTGGAAAAAAAAGTGCCTCTTTAATTCGTTAAAGTTTTTTTTATACTTGCTTGAGTTATGACGGCTTCGTTAAATTCTCAAACAAATTTATCACAAATCGACTTTTCCATTAATAAATGAAAGTATTGGTCTCAAGGTTAAATGAATAAGTGGTCTGTTATGACAACAAGTCGTTTTAAATTTTTCATGAATTTTGATTTCATGCATAATCTGATATATTTTTATTTAATTGGTACGTCACCAGTTTGATCATATTTTGATTGTCTTTGTCACAACTTTAGTATTGCTCGACATATAAAATGACTGTTATTGCCCTAAAAATAGCTAGAGATACATCATTCTTCTTTCCACTAATATATCTGATAATAAAATCAAAAGATTTTATGAAGATTAGACAACAAGATCTTTGTTTTAATTCTTTAAAGTTAGTTGTTCAAGTAAATCAATATGTTTAGTCTGTTTATTTAAAGAATTTCGGTCCCGAAAAATAATTTCTTTAATTTATCAATACTCTACTTTAAACCACGAATTTATTTGTCTTCGGCACATATCTTGTTTTGACATCTCTTGATTTTCCGCCTGCAAATGAAATTGGATATTCTCTCATGTCAAATTTGTGTATAAAACTGCTCAATTTCGCTTGTTAGGTCCATCATTTCTAAAGATTACATTCACATCAACATTTGGAAGTTAAGTGTTGGTAGTTTATGGAAACATCCTGAAAGTTAAAACGAGTTTCGTTTGGTCGTCTGTCCAAATGTATGTCTATTTATTCATTAATAACTCATAAAAATGACAAGAAATCGAGCTGTTATCTTTACTGAAATTTTAATATGCATCTATTTGGACAAGAATCTCTGTAAGGTCTTAAAATCTTTCGGAACTGTCAATTCTAACATTAGAGAAACTCGGTGTTCATTCATTTTTATTCGATCAGAACTAATAACACATTACAAAAAATCCACCTGGTGAAAATTAATTTGACTTTTTTGAGATAATTTAAATCCAGAATATTATATTAGTGTAAAATTATTTTCACAGTTTTTTTATTTGTTCTATACCAAATTTTGGAAAATATAAAAAAATTATCAAGACAGACGAGTGCATTTTTTTATTTATATCATATTGGATCAACAGTCTTTAAAATGAAGCTTGAGCATTCGTGATCGCAAATAGCATCACTTTCTCTTCATAAATTCTAGACCCTGCACCTGTTGTGAATACTGTTTTTGATCTACTTTCTTCTTTTAATAGTACATGCAAATATGCATATTTTATATCGAATTCAATGATATATTAACAGCCGCCAAGACGGTAGATGTATTTCCGTAATATTTTAAAATGGATAAGAATTTTTAAGAATAACCAAATTTAATTGATAAAATCAACACAAAATCTTCTAGAATTGTCCTTTTAGAAAGCAATGTAACTGGTGAACGAAAATAGCTATTGTTTTGAACGATTATATTCTTCTCGAGAATGTTTCTTATGTGATCATCTGCATGTTCTCGCAAGGCTATTGGAATTCTATATCAAGATTTTGTAATCCGATATTCAATTGTGACCGATATTGTTTGCTCTTTTAGATTTGTTTTACTAATGTCCAACTTTTAATTTGCAAAACTATCTTCAAAAAAATGTAGTTACTTTGTGATTTTATTATTTTGAAAGTGTGCATGATCGTCATTAATCACGATATCCTTTAGGGTCAATATTTTCTCTCCTGTGAATTCACAAGTATTATGCGTGTATAAATCCTTTATTCTGTTTTGAGTTCACTTTGTATTTTTACAGAATATCTATTCCGATTATAGTACTAAATGTGATATCGTTAAAGACGTGAAATTTTTCCATTACAAAATAACTTTTAAAAAACCATTGATACTTATAGTTAAAATTATATGTTTTGGTTAATTATTAATTGAAATAACAAGATAACAATGATAAGCATTATTGTATCTAACTGTGATATTTGAGTTATTAAATAATGTTGGTGAACCGGTATCTACAACAACATCGATACCTTCATTGATTCACGGTTCTTTAATCACATAGTTTTTGGTTCATCGAGATATCCAACTTCTTTCTGCTTGTTCCTCATGAGTGCCTTACAGCAAAGACAATTTCTAACTTAATGACTATGTTTTTAGCATTCCCAACATCTAAACCTCTTTCACCCTTCTATTTGCTCTATTGACAATGATATTGTGTCTTATTATCGTTTCCATATTCCATTTTCATTTTTTTTGTAAGGAGCTTTATCTTCTGATTTAAATTATCGACAATTCCTTCAACTCTAGGATCATTCTTATCATTCTCGTCGATTGTTTCTTTTGCTAATTTATAATGCTTAAATAACTTGAAGTTTTGAAGAGATAACGCCGTTCTTGTATCCAATCGTAGAAAACTTAGTAAATTTTATCTAAAAATATCTTTTACATCTTCCTCTCTCAACTTGATTTTAATCTTAATTATATAAATTTTAATCGTTAAATATATGTGTAAGCTTTTCTCCACTTTCTTGATTTGAAGTTGACCATAGATCTGAAACTCTCGCTTAAATTTGAATTTTCTTTTAGAATATCTCTCAGACTTTTTATTTATTGTTTGTATATTCCTCATTATCTTAATTCTTTAATTATCCAGGATCGTTAATTCTTTCTTCCAAGACTCTTCTCGACTCATTTGGTATCTGCAACATTAATTGTGTTCTGTTATTAATGGAATCTCTTCCCTTAATCAATGACATATATCGATTAATTCCACTTGAATTCTTAGATTTTTATCAAAATTAAACCAATTTCGCATTTTGAACCGCTGACACCACTGTTGTATAGTATTTAGAGATGTCTAATCTACAAGAACTACCGTTTTAGAGTTTATTGACTTTTTTCTGAAATTATCCTGAACATTCTAAAACATAGTAAATCATGTTCTGAACTACCTTTATTTTATAAAATAAAATCAACAAAGAATAAGATAATCATCAGAAAAATATTAAAATTATGTAAAAAATATGTTAGATAATCGTAGTAATATGAATGGTTTATAGCACTTGGTTTCAAATAAAATCCAAGGTGAAAGCAAACATTAAAGAGTTTGTCTATTCTTTAAATTTACTTAACGTATCTTTCTGCTGAGAGTCTTTAACTACAGGTTGTTACTTTCTTTTTTAAAAAAAATTTAGCATGAAACTTAATAATTTATTAATATTGCTTTTAGAGCAGTTTTTTTTACTTTACAAAATAAAAAAACACTTAAAATTTAATTTATTAATTTATTAAAGCGCTCTTTTTAGGTAATTTGAACGTCTATGGTTAATTTAAACAAATTTTGCCAGATAATTCACTGTGATATTCTCAGTGCTTTTTGATAATTTTAAAATATCATAGATTTTATTTATTGCAATACCCTTTGGTGATTTTTCCTTGCTAATAGTTTCTTTAATACTTCTCGAACAGTAAATTATATTTTAATTTCGAAAAAATTCATAATTATATGTTTTTCTGCGTCAATTTTTATCTAAATTTATCAATATTTTATGAGAGTAATGAAAGAAAATGATGGCTTGATATCAGAGATATTTGAATTATTCAATACTTCAATTTATTCATGTATTTTAATTCTATAAGGTATTTAATATATCTTTAACTTTATTTTTCTTACTTTAATTTCGTGGTGAGGTCAATTTGTTTTAAATTATTCGGAAACCAAGATAAATAGCATAAATTAAAATTTAAGAAATATGATATGTTTTAATTTCCAATCCTGTTTGTTTTCAAAACAGGATACATCCTAGAAAATTGCTTAATTGATTGTCACATAACTTAAATAATCATATTATTTTTCAATTTTTTATATCTTTCTTTCTGTATGATATGCTAAAGTTATTTGCAATTAATATTCATATTTTTTACAATTTTATTTTTTGATCATAAAGAAAGATAATTTTTTACTCTGTATTCGAAACTTGTAACAACTTTTTAAATTTCAGAAACAGAATAAATTATTCACTGATTCTCTAATCGTCCTTATATCATATTAAAACAACGTTAGTCTATTTTTGTTTTTATAGTCAAGTAAAAATTTACAGGTTTATAATCTAATTTAAATATATTTGTAACTTTCTTTATATCATTTTGAATTTTTATGAATTTTCTCAATTTTATACGAAATATATTTTCTTTTAAGTTAGAGGTTTTATCGTTCATTTTGTTTTTCCTTAAAAATATGGAAATTTTTTTTTGAATTTTTTTTATAATTATTTTTTGTTGTTTTTTTTCGTAAACATATAGGTGCATATTATTTTTGGTTATGATATGTATCAAAGGGAATTCAGTTTTTAAAGCCAAACCTGTTTATAAAGAAATAAGTTGCCTCTAAAAAGGAAACTCTATTTGATGATTATAAGCTATAAAATATAATTGATATTTTTGTGGTCAAACATTCAAGCTAGTTATAATTATTTTCAAACTGATTGTTAGAATGAAATAATATCGTAGATACATATTTAAAAAATATCGATTATGAAACCCTCAATGGGTCAAAAATTTAGAATTAACAACATTTTATAAACTTGAATAAATTTACAGTCATAATTTAATTCATGTAATTGTAGTTCAGTTCCACTATCACATTCATTAACTGCACTAGAATGAATTTGATTATCATTAGACCTTTTAAAAATATACGCGAAAAATATTATGTTTGTAGAGTAAGTTAAAATAAAAAAAATTTCTTGTTTTATTTGCAAGTCACAAAAATCAGAATTAATATTTTACTTGCATTAATTATTTAAAATTAAGTTGAAATCGCATAGAAAACTTCTTTTAGAATAAAACTTGAACATAAATCAACTTAAATAATTATTGATAGTGAAATTAATAAGAATGATCAAAGATTGTTTTGGTTCATGTGTTTAAGATTCATAAAACAATATATCGTTACAGGTGATATTTAAATAATTTTACAAATTATCCTCGATTATAAATAACATTTAATTTTTTTTGTAATTTCTAAGGCTAAAAAATAATAAATAGAAAATGAGCGGTCTTATCATGTAATACTAGTATAAATTTTAGGTACAGACTAAATACAATGATGGTCATTAATTTGACAGATATATTCGGTTTCTTCTAGCTAAATAAATGATATTATTTCTTTTTATTTCATATTAATTAAAAATATCGTAAATTCTTAAAAAAAGGAGTAATATAGTTGCGATTATATAAAAATATAATATTACCTTTATAGAATTAATCAAGATTGAATCACTAAAATAAGTGTCATTGTCTTTTATGAGAGACAAATTAAATTATTTTGATAAGATATCGAATAGAAAACTGATTCTAGGATTTAAAAAACTTTTTTTTCAACTTTATCAGCTAGTAATTTTTCTAGTTTGTGTATTAATTTTAATAAAATATAACAAGCAACAAGTTAAATCCTTATTTAGTTTCAACGAAAGAAGAAATGTTCAAATAGTATGGTTTGAAAAGGTAATTAATGGGGTTTGCCTTAATTTTTTGATATCGACAATCAAAATAAATTTTAAATACAAAATTAGAAATAAGACAGATGTTTTCCAATTGATTTTTCAAAACTAAGCTGACAATACTTGTAAATTAATGCCATAACAATATTTATTAAGCTAAGTGGACAATAAATTTTAAACTGATAATAAGTTTTTTAAATTTAAATTTTTTAAGCAATGTTGTTTAAAACGTTTAGAAAACTGAAAAGTATAAAATTTTGAATAATTTTTACAAATTAAAGGAAAATTTCAAAATTGAAATTCACTTTAGTCATAATTCAAAACAGTTTAAAAATTTTTTTCTAGAATGTAAAATTTTACAAAGCTAAGAATTATGGTTTTTATGCACTGAGGATTATCTATTATAATTATTGGTACAATAATCTTGAGTTTAATTAATAAGTAAAATTTTAGTTAAGAACAAATAATGTGATCTTATTTATAATCAAACTTTTCATATCATTTTTATCTTCAAAAGGTCATTTTATGATCAAAAAACTCTTGTTAAATACTTTGAATAACTTAGTAATGTATATGAAATACGTATATATTTTTTCTGTTGGCACTCGTCGATTTACTAATTTTTGAAATCACAAATAATTTATAAAGGGGCTAAAAACTAAAAAAAAATGAGTGATATTTTTAATAACTGGACTAATTATTGATTGAGGTTAATCATGAAAATGTATTATTAGCTGCCTATAACAAAAATTAGGAAGAAAGTAAAGAATATATGGGACTAAAAACTTTAAATTGCGCAAGCATGAATATTGTAAAATGAATAAATTCCTGATGAAAATCTTTTTATTTATGAATTTATCATAATATAACAATTTGAGTATATTTTATTTGTGGTAATATTTATAACAGTTAAAAATGACAAAAATGTCTCCTTCTGTTAACTTGTTTATCGAAACAAAGACTTACCAAAGAGCTACAAAAATAAGAATTATATAAAAGTTTCAAAATCATTAGTTCAATTTATTTGATTTTTAGGTTCGATAACATTATTAAACACTCACTTATACCTAAAAGAAACAAAGAATAAGCGAATCGTTTTTATCTCAACGTATAATGTAGTATGTATGAAATTCTCGCAAATAAGAAAAATACCTGTATAATCTATCATGAATAATCACTTTATTTTATAATAATCCAAATAAAAACTTTCAAAGACTATTGTGAATTATACACAAATAACATTTTCTTCTTTATTGTCATCCTTCACAGTGTATGTGTTCGTCCCTTTGATTATTGATATTATTTACAAGTGTTCTTTTTAAAGAGAAAAATATTTTCCTTTAACAACGTACAAATTAAGAAAACAAAAATAGTTTGTCATTTTAAGTAAAAAGTAAAAACATAAGAATTGCTAAAATTTTTATTCATTTATGTGCTACTATCGGATTGTGCTCTGTATTGATTATGGACAAACCTTGACAGAGAACATAACCATTTGTATTTTTTCTTCAAACTAATATTTTATTTTATTAAGCAATTTAGGTAAAAATAATAGTTTTTAATAAATAATTGAAATTAAAAAAAACAAAAAAAGCTATTTTAATAAGCTAACATAAATTTATTTTAACATAAATCGCATTAAATATACACATAAAAATGGTATTACAAGTATATATCTCGTAGTATGGAGTGTAAACGAACTGCAATAGTATTAAATTTTATTTCTTTTTCTTCATTTTTTTCATTGTACCAATATGTTAATTCGTTAGAACTTCGTGACTCTTGTATTTTGTCAAAGTCAGCAAGTAAATTGTAGTGTTCATTCATCATATCAATGTAAGCTTTAAAATAGTCTTCAGTGATAGATTCAACGACAGAATATTCAAGCTCGAAAAGTAAGCTATATTGTGCTATACTTACAATTAACCAAGATATTGAGTCTAATTGTAATGATTTAGAATATTCTCTTAGCAGAATTTTTGTTTCATTTAGTTTATTTATATAATATATTGAATATATATTATCGCTGGAAATTTGAAAGCCAAAAAAACTTAGTATCACACAAAAGTACAAAATCATCTGATCGATATTTTTTGGGATAGGTTGTAGATTTAAATGACGAGTAACGATTTTAACAATCGATTTAGCGATTAACACATACATATCAATCTTGGAATTTTTTATAAAATTTTTCTTTTTATTTTTTATTAAGCAAAATTTAAATAACGGAATTTTAATGATCCAAAATGAAAATAGCACTAATATATAATAAAGCTTACAATCAGATCCTTCGGGGCAAAATTCCTTATAATAACGAAAAATCGTAAATATATCTCTTGTAGATAGTTTAACATTAAGCTCTAGTATTTTTTTAAAAATAATACAATAATCAAAATACATTTTAAGAGGGGAATTTTTTTCTAAATCATAATTTAATATAAAGTAAAATGTTTCTTTTCTAAAATTAAAAAAGTGCGGATATCCCCACACATAAAATTGTGTTATATATTTTTCTTGTAATTTTTCTGATGTTATTTTCGCTAGATTCTGAATGAAGTTTTGTTCTTTATCATATGTTCTATTGTTCATATTTTCCCCATAACAAATATTTTTTTGCTTTAATAATTTTGTGTTTAAAGCAAAACAAATATCAAATATATAACTTATTTCTGGGCATGTGCAACACCCTAGAAACTCCAAAATTCTTTCAAGAATGGAAAAGTTTAATTGTGTTTCGATTACATCGTTTGCAGACAGAGGAAATATACTATCAAAAATTTTTATAGTCGCAAATATTATTTTTTGATGGTAATTTTTAAGATAAGAATGTTTCCATTTAAGACAAAAAATATAATTTATGATAATGCTAAAAATTTTCTTGTAATATATTCGTCGAGAAGGAAAAAAGATATTTAATGTGTCGTTCATATATTTTTCAAGACAATAAATTGAAACCCTGATTTTGTCACTGCAAAACCCGTTGTCATCATTAAGCCAAAGCTGAGCAAATTCAATAATATTGTTAGAATTTGGATAAATGTAGTTTAGAATAATATTTCTTGTTTCAAAAAAAAAGATATATTGAATATCTTTTTGATATTTTTTATCTAATAATTGAAATTTCTCGATTCGATTAGATATTTCGAACATTTCTTGTCCTGATAATAGAAAATTATATTTTTTTAAAAAGGTGATTCCACTTAATATAAGATCCTTCAACTTGCTTTCCAATTTATATTGTAATGCAAGAATCCAACTTGAATCAAAATGGCTAATGAATTGAGAGTATATACTCATAATTAATAAACTGTAAAATTATTGAAAAATAACAAAAATTATTTAACTGTCAAAAATAAAGACAGTTTCTTTATATTATTTCCTTTTGTCTATTATTTTCAATAGTTATCACAGAATTTTAGCTCCTTTATAGGTAACCGTTACATAATTGTGTTTTTATCAAATTAAAATTGATTAATTTTTAGTGCTATTAACCCAAACTAATTTTTACTTTATTTAAAGTTAAGTTTTTTTTTTCTGAAACATTACTAATCTTAACTTTTAAGTTTTAGAATATACGGTAAAGTTAAAAAATATATTTTCAATTGCTAAAAAATAATTTGTTTTGGAATTTTTTTTAACATGAAAAGTGATTGAAACATTGAGAGAGATAAAAATTAAGACGAATTTTGATTTATCATAAAATTTTTATAATTTTTTTTTATAGATATATTAATGATTGATATTTTCATCCAGAGTTAGAACATTTATTTTAAAATTTAAACTGAAAATCTAAACAAAAAGCCTGAACAATTATGTAAGAAATTTAAATAATTCAATCAGTTTCTTGGTTAATTATTAATTATAATTACATAATTTTTTTAATATTTTTTTGATTTTATAAACAGTCAATGTAATATAAATAAAAATAGGTTTAAAAAAATTTATAGACTAAGCAATTAATTCCTCTATATACATCAGCATTTGAATCGAAAAAATTATGCCAATTATAATCTCATTTTAATGTTACTTTTAAATAAACAATTACAGTTTGGTGTAATTTTTATCCATTAATATTTAGTATTCATTTTTTGCAAATGCATGCTTTTTTTAAATTATATATTAACAAGAAATTTAAATTTTTTTGATACTCAATATAATATTTTTGAATGAGTGACTAAAAGGATTTTTTGATAAAATTAATCATACTGATAACTTTACTGACTAATCATCAATTTGTTTTAAATTGAAATAATTTTCATGATTAAAACATCCCAAAGAGTGATTAAAAATATATTTTAGAAAATAAATTTTTTATAATTTACTAATAAAATTTCTGATTTTTAAGAGTTAATATTAAATATTTTATGAAATTTACATTTTTCTTTTATTTATTATCTTTTTATTTTAAATTGCTCTTTTTTCAAAATATCAATGATATCTTTTGTCGAATTTTTAATTTAACTAAAGCTGAAGACAAAAAATTTTACTAATTTAAGGAAATAATTATAGGAGATGTTGCTTTTCTTATGAACCAGATAATCAAGGGTGATGACTCAAAGTTAATATAACCAAATTAATAACATATTAATATTAAATATATTCTCCTCAATAAAAAAAATGCTTTAAGAATCATATAAGAAAAATATCAATGAATAATTGTAATTTTTCTGGAATGTCTTTTGCTTTTTTCTACTCACTGATATCAAAGACATGTGTTGAAAAATGTGATGTCAACATATTCATAAGAGTCGAAAAAATTTGTTAATTTTAGTATAAATTTTCAAAATTATGTCTAGATGTGTAGATGAAAATATCCTTTTAATATTAAAATATAAAGAGTTAAAAACTCTTATTTTTTCAGAAAGAGAAAAAACCTTGATAGCAAAAATGAAAAAAACTGTCAGGCTATAAATGTAATCTTTGCATCGACTAAACGGTGATTGATTAACAAAGGATATTCATTAAAAACAAAATTCGCAGAAAAATTCATAAAACTTACCCAATTGATTTACATTATCGATAAAGTTGATCATTACTTTTCTATCTATTATTTATACGATAAAAATTGACACTAGAATGTTGAATATCAGGATAAAATCACATTTCTCATAAAAAAAATTATTATTGAAAAATGTTTATGTGATAAAATAATATAATCGAAGTATTTTATGTTATTAGAGATAATGGATTGAAAAACAAAATCCAATGCCTAAACCGAAAGTATAATTACAATACAACCATTAAAATTCTAAAAATTATGATTAAAGAGATAGCTTAAATTTAAAAATGATAAATATTTTATTCAAAGCACAAGAATTTGTCTTGTTAATAAAGTTTAGCTTTTACTACAGAAAATATATCAGAAATATACAAGTTACAAAAAAATAATTTTTTATCAATGGGTAGAAAATAACTATAAGTTTGTTTTCTTTACTTATGACAATCTTTTGACATGATTTAATTACCTAAAAGTATTTTATGAAAAAAAAAGGGGAAAATCTGACTATAACAATTTACAAACACTTTTGAATGTTGATATTGATAAATATTTCATCATTTGAATTGATTGCTTAGATTATAATCATAATAAATGTCAAAGTATTTGTATACCTCACTCTATCATGATTCTACTATTGTTCTTTTTTCATAATCATAGAACAAAGAGATAATGACGACTAAAATAATATGACACAAGATTGCGTAAATACTATTTTTCGAACCTTAAATTCTTGATTTATTAATTAAAGACTACGAATAATAATAAGGTTTGAGAATTAATCTAAATTATAACACCAATAACACAATTCTTATTTAATATACTTATTTATTACGTATGTAGAGTAGAATTTTTATAGTTTAATAAACTAACAGTTATGTAAGCTATCCGTGTTATTCGAAAAGAAGGAATGAAAAACTTTTTTTCGATAAAATAAATTAATCTTACTTCAGTTGCTTATTATCATTCATTTGCTTCATATATTTTCAAGTCATCAAATCAAATTATATTCATCATTTATTATAAACAAATGATCTTTTGCTGTCTAAAGAAAAAGGTAATTGAATAAATGTTATCCTTAAAACTAGGAACTACCTTTAATCTTGTCATATTTGTTTTTTCTAGTTATCAAAAAAACTCTTGCTCAAAATATGGGTTGTTGAATGTTTAACATTTCTGTTAAACATGTTTTACCAAGATTAAATACAAACGTTTTTAACTACGAGAAATAAAATATTTTTGAAAATCAGTAAAATCGATATCCACATATATATTCTCTACCTCAGTATCACCAAGAATCTAAGGCTCTCATTCTGAAAAGTCAATTTCAAGATAATATATAAATTTAATAAATTAAGTGAAAATTTTTTATTAAACAAAAGAATTTTTAATTAATTAATATCTTATTAATCCGATCAAATTTTTAGCTATTTTTCGCATAAGGTGAGTGCCTACTTTATTGATTTGTTCATTTAAAAGCTCATTAGACTTAACAAAAAATCATTAATAATTGGGTCAGGTAAAATGATATGATGTTAGATCAAATATATAACAGTAAAAAATTTTAATTTATTTGAAAAAATTTCTATGAAAATTAAGAGCCAAATGAAATTATAATAAAAAATTGAAATATCCTATTGATACATTAAAACATTCCTGCAGAACTTTGAAATGTAAACATAACAAATTCTTATAAAAATTAATAGTTATTTCATTTACTTTTTTGTCTCCTTCATTAATCAGTTATGAAATTAATGAAAGATTATGATTTTGACTTTATGATTTTCTGACTGAAACTAATATGATAAAACAGTAACAATACGAGAATCGACATAAAATAGGTCGATGGGTTTTAATCCCTTAAGCCCTTTTGTGCAAAAAAATCTGCATTTAAACCTTATCGGGAAAAAAAATTAATTTTTTAAATTACAAATCAAGGAAATTTCTACACTTATTAGATAAGGATAATTTTTTGAAAAAAGGGAATCGGGAAATTTCTGCATTAACGCTTTATATAAAGAGCAACATGTTATAGTCTTCTGCAATTGAAGCTTTTGATTGTTTTTTAGAAAATAATATAATCTTTATAATTAAATGTTTTTGTAATTTTATCAATTTACACTGTCAAATGCATTTAAAATTTTTCGAAGGATTTTGATTATTTTTGAAAACTTTAAAATTATACATCAAAATAATATCTTTTTAGTTCACATTAAAAACAAAAAAAAACATTGATTAAGGATCTGATAAAGTTGGCGTAATTTTTTTATATTTGAAGATTATCAAGGATGTTGTTTTTTAACTTTTTCCTATGTTCGGATGTAGTCGGTAAGACGAAAGTACTTGAGTAGTTTTAAAAGCCTTTTAAGGTTAAAATATTTTTTAACGGTTAAGTTTCAGATTTTTAATTATTTTTGAAGTTTAGAAAAGTTGTTATAAATAGTAATTTAATTAAACAATGTCAATCTCATTCCAGTTATAACAGAAGGTGAGATTATGTGATATATTAACCAGTATCTCTTTAAAAAGATCATGTTTAAGAAATAATCAGAAGAAACCATGTCACAAATAAACTTTTAAGTAAGGTTCTTAATTGAAAATCGGTCCAGTGTGTTACGAATAGCTTTACCCGAAAGACTTTTTTGGATACCGTGAGACGATTTAAATTATTTGAGAATGAAACTCACTTAACATTCAAACTAAGCAAGGGATAGAAATGATACGAAACTTATTTCAATTTAGTTTAAAAAAATAAGAATAAATATTTGGTGAAAAAACGTGTCAGGTGTTTAAAACTACAAAGTTTAGTCGAAGAAAAATTTTTTAGAATAATTTCTGGTCGGTATTAATTTATATTTAATTGATAAACAAAGAGATCAACAAGATAATTTTTATGACTAAAAAATTTCATAGGACCCGAATCAAATTAGGATATTTTTTATATTATTAATAATAATCGTGCGTGGTTGTTGTTGAAAAAATTTACAAGTAAAAACGAAGAAAATCGTCAAAAAATAAAGGAATAAAAAATTAAGATATAAAGAAAGAGAATTAAAAATGCTTTATTTCCCATTGCACGATTTATATTAAAAGTGTTACTTTAAAAATTTTTTAAATTATTTGCCTTAAAAATTTTAGTCGTTGTTTGTGATGAGTTTTGAGTAATTTTTTCTGATTTTTGTGAATATTCTACCACACTTATTGCTATAATCCTGATGATATCAAACAGAGAAGATTTCAACTTTGAATGCAATTTTTGATATCGTAGTAAGTTTGTGTCATAGAACGAATCTGTTCTATGTGAAAATATTTGATTAATTACATGTTCGAATAAAAATTTTTAGGCGAGATATATAACTTGAAATAATGAAAACTAGAAACTTTTGTAGGGATAAGTTTTGCAGCATAAAATTTTAACTTTAACAATTATCAAATAAAAACAGTCATGTTGATCACTGGTCTAATCAGTATTGCTATTCACGACCATTCTTAACAAAGCTTAATATCATGGAAAAAATGCTTACAAAATAAAAAAGAACTCCAAATTTTTAGATTTATCATTTAAATTATTACATCATCATATTTTTATATTTATTTTTTACTTAACATTCTGATTATTAATTTTTTAGGATATCTTTCAAATGATAACAGAAATCAGGTACTAAAAACTACTAAGTATGCTTTCAAAATTTTCTAAAACCTAATTGCTGTTTTTAAAAAATGCGAATAACATACAATTTTAGCAGACACTCACTGGCTCTGAATGAAAATACATATTTTGTTTATAAAAAGTAAAATATCCTATCAGGTTATAAATTTTCACAGGAGGCTTCAATTTATTTTTTTTTATTTGAAAAAATATTTATCATTTAATCATGATAAGATGGAGACTGCCAAGTAAGTCTCTTTCTAAATACTGGATTAATTATTTTGCAACGATGCCTAATTTTACTCATCAGTAGTATGAATATATCCAATAATAATGTTGGCTTTAAGATTGTTCAAATCATAATCAATGCAAAAAAATTTACGAGTTGACAAGGATGATAAAATTACCCTATTCAAATCTGCCAGTCGCATTGATCTCAGTAAAAACAGACTTAGATGTTATAGACTCGTAGGTAACCTGTGAGTTTTTCTTAAAATTATTCTTGATGGTATAATTCATTTAAAAGAATGATTATTTAATAAATAATATCGCTATTATGTTTATCATAATAAGATTCGCCAATCCACTCCCCTTTAATAACTAATTTGAGACTACAGGTGAAAAATGGAACAAAATATTCAAATAAAAAATGAGAGATAAATACAGCGTCTATCTCGTTAGCTATGAAAAAATTAAATAAATTCAAATTTTGGTAATATTAAAATTTTACAAACTAAATGATAATAGTGAATGAATTGTTTAAATTGAACTCATTACGCCTTTGTCATATAAATATTATAATTGATTGTAAAAAAAAATACTGCTTATGAAAACTAACATAAACCAGTATTCATTACGAATAATGAAACATGCCCGAAGCAACTGAGAATCGTCTAAAAGTTTTCAATTATTAGTTCTACATAAATTTAAAAAAAAAACCTATTTAGTTAGAATCTCAGGACAATTTATCAGGAATAAAAACAAAGTAAAACCAACAGATAGTCTCTTTGCCTTAAAAAAGCTTCTATTGGTTAAAAGAACCTGGAAAATCTCCATAATTCTAACAAGTAAGATAGTAAGATTATTGATTTGTTTCAAAAATTTAATTATTTAAGTTTTTTATCGGGATTTTATTTTTTTCGCGTTTTGATAAAAAGCATGGTGAGAATAACATTCGATATTTATTTTCTAACATTTTGTATAAATTATCAAAAATAAAGGTTGACATTTTAAAATAATTACTTTTGTTTATTTTTTAGTGTATTTTAAGCATTTTTGTTATGAAAAAAGTGGAGAACATCAAATTATTAATGATTAATTAGTAAATTTGAACATCATTTGAAACCTGTCATTGATGTAAATTTGAAGTCAATCATCAAAAATAAACATGAGAAACAATAAAATCTGGATTACAAATTTACTTAATCAAAATTAATGTTTTCCTCTAAAAATTTTAATCAATCTTTTCTTTTAATTTTGAAAGCTGAATATAAAAACACCTAGTTTGTTTTTTAGTTACACCTGACAAGCAGAAAACTATCGAAAATTTTGATATAATTTCTTTAAAACAAATATTAGGGCTTTATGTATCAAAATTAAAAGTTTAAGAAGCATGAACATAAAGTTAAAAATAAGTGAAATTGATTTTCGAAATTTATTAGAAAAAATAAGAATTATTAAATAAAAGGCACTTTTAGACAATTTAGCCAATATCATTTTTTAAGAAAATTACGATAATATGTTGCAATAGAGTTTTATTTTGTTTAATCAAATAATTCAATGAAAGAGTTTAAATTTTTTTTAAATAACTGTACAACATGACCAAAACCCTTGAAAAAATTAAAATAACAAATAAGGAAAATAATCATTAAAAGATTACCTTAAGTTAGTCTATGAATATTCAGTACGAAATAAGAAATATTTTCCTGGGACAAATAATAATAAAAGGATATCAGGAAAACACCGATTAACCATTTAATTCAAGTAATGAAATTGATGACCATCTAATAAGGCATAAACAATCATTCTTATAATTTTATTTGAAGGACAAAGTCAAGTATTATCGTTGACTTCCATAAAAGATGAAGAGTACTAATTTTATTTTTTTCAAGTGTCATTGAACATGAACTCCTAAAATCTATATTTCACAAAGATAATCATGACAAATATTTGAGAGAGCATCAATAATTAACACATATCAATAACTTTTCGATCTTTTACTTTCTATTATAGTATAAAAAACATAATGAAAAGATAAAAAATCTTTAAAATTCAATAAATTAGAAAATTTTAGATTTTAAAAAGTTGAAATTGACGTCAAGTATTTCTTCCCGCCTCTGTATTAATTTTTATTAAAGATGTTTAGATAGAAAGGAAAGAGTACATGCTAAAATCAGGAGGATATCAGATTCCTTAAGTTAGATGAATAAAGGATTAAAACTAATTTTTAAGTTTTTTGCTACAGGCTTAGTGTACCATTAAAAATTTATACTTATGCTTTTAAATCATCTTGGGTTTATACCATAACAAATTCAGCCATTATATTAAAACTGCATAAAAGCAATGGTTTAAACAGCCTTTTATAATTATTGAACCCTTAAATGAAAAAAAATTGTAGTGATTTGATGATAAATTGTAGAAACGTACTTTCAAATTCTTAAGGGATGGCATGTAATTTCTAAAGTTCTTAAGTGCAAAAAGAAAAATCTAAGAGTCTGCCAAATGAGAAAAAAACATCCCTATAATCTTTATACTCTATAAATGTGCTGAAGTAGATTAGTTCACTATATTTAGTTTCTATGCTTTTAAAGTTCATAAAATATTTTTTTAATAGAATTATGTTATGATTTAAGTTTGTAAAAGCAATATTACCTGGCGAATATCAGATTTAAATTTTATTAATGTTAATTTAAAAACATGCACAGATAGTGCTAAAATCTAAGAAAATATAAAACAATTCTCACAGCCATTTTTGTAAAATCACTTCATTGTTGAGTAATTTTCAAATAAAAAAGTTAAAATTTTCATTTCACCACTAATCGGTTCTCATCTTGATATTAAATATAGAGTCACATTTAATCTCAATATACTGACGAGAGTCAAAAATTTCCAACTTTTTAATGCCTTTATATCAACGTTTTCACCCCCATTTATTTATTGATTATTGTGGTATGCCTTTCTACTTTTAATATCCCATATTCATACATGAAAAAATATTCCATAATTATTTTTTACCTGTAAGTTTGAAGTAACACCACTTTAATTTTTGAAAGGTTTATAAAAAATACTTTGAAGAAAATAATTAAACAAATTTAAAAAAAAAATAGTTAATAGATTATATTGATTTGATTATTTGAAGTTTTTCTTTAACTAATATCTCGATACAGAGATTCTTTATCCAGTATGTGATGTTGCAGTTCACAGCTGTTTTATGTATCAACAGTTTCAAAAATTTTTAATCAATAATTTTCTAGGATTCAATATTTCCTCAAACTAAATCAGTAAATTTTTTTCAGCTGTTGTTAGAATTAATGATAAGATAACTCAAATATTTTAATAAAATAGAAATTTTCTCAAAAATTAGCCTCATTAGCAGTAACAGAAATTACTGCTTTAAAACGATTAATTTACTGTTCTTGCAGAATTAGTGAAGTATAAACACTTAAAAAAGCTCAAAATAAGACTTATGGAAAATTCAGAAGATGAATTTAGTTTGATTGTTTTTATACCAAAACAACTTAAAAATAATTCTTGACATTTCTGATAAACACAAAGATAGTATAACTGTTAAATTTTAAAATTATCTATTCCATCTTTAAATTTATAGATTAACATAAAACGGTTTTCATGAGAAGTTTATTTTATTTATTGTTGTTATCGACGAAGATATTCTCATTTATAAATTTATAAGTTCTTAGTTGTAACCGATAGCTTAACAAGATAAGGATATAATGATACAATCACAAGATGAAAGTATTAATATAACTTATATAGGGATATATGTGTGAAAATATTGTAGATCAATGAGTCGACGTCATCATGGATAATGAATGTCTATCTCTAAAGCATGTTTCCAAGTGTTTAGCCAGACTGAGCTATCCATCTTGGGAGTGACAATATAGTCAGTAGATGAAAGATAAATATCATAAATAATCATTTTCATGTAATAAATACTAGTTTGTCCTTCTAGTTTAAACGCTACTGGAGCTGAGTAGAAGATTGTGTAGTGAAATGGTTAATGGGTTAGTCGAAAAAAATTACATGTAAAACTTAAATTTCTTGAATGGATAAGTGCACTCACACCTAGAATGGAAGCAATCAAATTTTTATTGGATGTATGAGATGCATAACTAAATTAAAGATCTTAAAGAAACAATAGAGTTTAGTTACGTATAAAGATCATAATGGGCTAACTGTCAAGGATTATAACTGTGAATTATATAGATTTACAGATTCTACTGTAGCACCAATTATTGTCCTCTTAAAACACTCCGTTAGATGTGATGCTTCCCAGATCTTCACAGTCTGTTTGTTGCAACCTTTGCCTTAACTTTTTGAATTTGGATGTCTTTATCTGTAGTCAGAAACCAGAATCCCAGGCAACAGAATTCACACTCTGATTCAATGGATCCGTTAGCAAGTGTCAATTTTTCTGGGGTATTTTCACTAAGAAGAAAGATTTAATTTTTGATTGGTTTATGATGAGACCTACTTCAGGAGCAAATGACTCAAGATTTGATAAAAGAATTTGAGTTTTAAAAGTTTTATGAGCGAGGAGTTTTCTATCATCAAAGTTGAGATCTGTCAGAATTTTTTCTGAGCAACGTGGTCCTTGAAAAGTTCGTAATGTAATTCTCAGTTCTGAAATCATAGGGTCTCAAAGGGGGTAGTCAAGGACAATCGAAAACAATTCAGGTGGCCAATATGTTCCGTTGCAGTGCACCAGTTATCACGAAAAAAGATTCCGTATTTATATCCTTAGTAACGACAGAACTTCTTTAATTTTTTTAAAAACATTGAATAGCATTGATCATTTTTTATGAAATACTGTAGGCTGACAAAATTTGAAACATACAATTGCGATAAACAGAATCAAAGGCATTATCAAAGTTGATAAAGGCAGCGTAAAGAGTGATGTCTTTTTGAGTAGAAATAGATTCTATTAAATGTCTTTTAGCCAAAATGGGTTCGAGTGCTAAGCGATGCTGCTGAATGCGGTTCTGATTTGTTCGAAGTAGTTTCTCAACTGGGTCTACAATTGGGTTAAAAAGAATTAGATTGTAAAGTTAAGCTGTGAAGAAGATTAAACTTATGCCATATGAGAGATAAATTGTGAAAATTTATTTTCATTGGCATAGCTATGATACGATTTAATAAGATAAATGAAGGATTTCATAACTAGTGTAAATCGAATTTAAAACTGGATGAGGATTTTTAAAAGCTATGAATCCTGAAGAACCCTTCAGGTGGAATGCAGTCGGATCCACATGCTGTTCCTGTTTTCATTTTTTTGACAGCATTGAAGACTTCTGCAAAGGTTAATTCTGTTGTCTTAATTTCTTAAAAACTTGGAGATACGGGTTTGATTTTAAATCCATCAGATAAGTAGGTGTCATTTTTAAGCAACTGAGTAAAATATGACTTACATTCAAACAATCGATCAGTTAAACGTCGTGTCTCGATTTTAGAAGCTGGAATGTGCTTTCTACCAGTTAATTTTCAGTTAGTCTTCTAAACTTCCTTATGCTTACATTTTTTATTGGCAAAACAGATGCGACCAGTCTTTTCTTAAAAACACCGGCTATGATTGCAAGTGTTCTCCTGTAGAAGGGCTTTCAATTTAGCTGCAACCTCATCTTGTGTGGTCATAGTATTATTACTAGTATGAGCTTTATTGGCTACGAAGAATCATGAACGAGCAAAATTAACTGTTTGGTCTTTCCATGGTACAGGTTTCATGGATCTTACAACAGTTGGTAAACATTCTTCAGCAGAAACAGCTACTATGTGAAAGCAATAAATTGTTTTTTGTGATTCTGTGAAGCTAAAGTGTTTTCCGTGTAATTCTTTATGAGAGAGCATAGAAACTTTAAATAGATATCTAAATCCTTGAGTTCTGACCTGTTGTGTTTTGTTTATGGTTCTTTTTTTGTTGATTAGATAAAAGACAATGTTGGAAGATGAAGACTAGTAGTCGATGGTCTGTGGCAAAATATTTAAAGATTACTTCATTGCAGTCTCATACTGTGTTGGGATATTTCAACCGACAAACATAATGATCTATTTGTTAAAAGGTATTTTGTTTTCTGCGATCTGTATAGAGTCTGTCAACACATTTGCCAAAGAATGAGTTAGTAGAAAAGAATATGTTTGTTGACAGAAATTTGATAAATTGATCAGAATTTCTATTGAGAAGGCCAGGATATTCTAATGTATTCGAAATATTTTTTTGAAGAAGAGCATTCTAGTCACCTAGAATTGTTAAAAAGGTATAAGCCTAGTCCTATTTACTGCTTGTTGCATGTCAGAATGGAAATAAATTATATCCGAGTAAGAAACCACACTTTTTGGAGAATTACATTTAATAATGATTTATTTTTGAAATGTTATCGATTGTTTCTTGATGGAACAGGAAAAAGTTAAAAACATGCTACATTGTGAAATAGAAGGAACAGAGTCTAGTGAACAGTAAAAAAGATGATTCATTTATAGTCCAACCTTCTTATTAACTTGGATGTCGGCTATGGAATGCACGAACTCCCATCAACAACTAACATAATGATGCTGGATATTTTCCTGGAAACTAAAGTGATGTTTCTGAATTCGGATAGCAGAGATGTTCAGCTTATGTGATACAGCCGTTCTTTCCTTATTTGGAAGTTGCACTTAACGATTGACAATTGAAGCTCGCAAGTTGAATCTGATTTATCATCGCGAATAAATTATTAGTTATCCTTAGATTTCTTTTGTAGCTGACTTATATTGTACTTACAAGAGAATATTGAGGACGATACAGGCATTAGTTGACCATGACACGCCTCAGACGGCATGACAAAATTATTATTATTATTCAAGTTTATTAAGGGATTTTCACGGATGAGAGTATATTATCTACCGTTTGGTTTTCCAGGCCATTTACAGGCTCAAACTCAGAGTCGGACTTGATAGGCTGCCTGTTCATTTGTTAAAAAGTTACTTTGCTCATACGACCTATTGTCTGACCGTGCCCATAAACGTCAGCTCATTGCTGTGGTTAGGATCATCACCTTTATTCACTGCTAAGAAGTACTTTCTGTTTAAAGGGATTTCCTCCATGTTCGGTGCACTAAACCAGAAAGTTTTTATATTGTGCTACTGCTCTAAGTCACAGTTGCGTTTTCAGTTAGTAACTGTACCGTGACTAGCAGCCAGGGATCAGTGTTTGATTGGAGAAGGCTATATATTGCGCGTCGATAGTCCACGTCGACTGGGAAATAATCCAGTCTGTGGCGTAGTTTAAGAACCCAACCCACCACTTAATATGGTACAATTTTCACACAAAATGATTATTTTCTTAACATTCACAAATAAGCATCTTAAATTACTCTATTTATTCACCAATAACTAACGAATATGCATTAGTCGACTGTTAGACCCAGGCCCCTTTATTGTCTACTAAAAGCATATGATAATGTTAGAATTCACTTTTTTTCCATTAAACTTTAGTCGATTTACAATTAAAAACGTATCAAAATATTTAAAAAAGAAAAAATATAAAAAAATCAGAAAAAGTAAAAATACCTTCTTTGATTCTTGTCTGACGATTTCCTTTACACAAAATTGGAGATAAATTTAGACGTTATAAATTTTACTGCCTTTTATAAAGGCTTCATTTCCTTACCTATTTGGCTTATAGAAGACCAAACCCAATAATAAATTTTGACTTTTCACATAAATAAAATAAAGAAGGCGGTAAAAGTTACATGGATTATTTTGGATCATAAGAATTAATATCTCATAAATATTTGCATTTCTTCTTTGTCGAATGATTAAAAATGAGAAAACGTTAAAATTTTCTTTTACTCAACATGATTAAAGGTAAAAAACGAAATTAAAAATCGTTTTTAATGCAAAAACTGGATTTGTTTTAGATAGGATGATACCATATTTTTATATGTTAGAGGACTAGAGGACAAAAACTTGAATTTTCGTTTTACTAACCACTACAATAGGAAATATTTCCATAAGGGACGTTTTTTATTTGGATTAATGATAATCTTTAAAATTCCTTCTAGCCAAAAACTTAATTTGAAGTGATTATATCAATTTAATAAGGTTGGAATAAACAACATGAGGTAAAATTTTGGTTTATCTCAAAAAAATGGAGCGTCTAATATAAAATAAAACGCATAATTTTAAAACAAAAAGAAAGTGCCTTTGAATAATGCGTGAGGTGATTTTAGGTTTTGAATTTTTTACTCAAGGTATAGATCTTAATTTATTTCCCAAGACACTATAAATAGCATTAACGATGTCAGTGAGATGTCACTTAATAATATAAATTATCGATTGAAATAAAATTTTTTGAATAAAAAATGAATAATCTTAGGAATTAAAATTAAATGCGTTTAGCATGATAATCGAGTTAATTTTTCTTTGTAAGTGAAAAAAACATGGAGACGTCAAATGTACATTGAAATAAAATCATTCAACCAATCATTAAAAAATCAATTTTTTGAAAGCTTTTTATGAGTCATTTATTATAAGTTTTCATTAAAATAAGTAAGAAAATAAAAAATTTTGGTATACATAAATATTCAAACTAATTTGTATATTAAACTTAAGGCCATTTTTGATTTTAGTAAAATTTTAAACTATAAAATTTTCGATGAAAAATAAAAGATGAATTTGAATTTATATAGTAAAAACCAAATAGTTAATATTTTAAAGAAACAAGGGGCTTTTTCAAGAGGAAAAAAAAGTGAAGCAAAATCTGATGCGAAAATAAAAGTCAGAATTTATGACAATTAATTGAATATAAAAATAAATATAGGTTGTAAAAAGAAATATTTACATAAGAAACTTGAGATGTGTGTTAGGATAAAAAAATAAGTAAAGTAAAAAACGAGGCATTATAAAGTAATTCCCTGCTAAGACAAAGGCAAAATTCGACTTATCAGTAAAAACTAATACAAAATTATACCAAAAAAATTAAAAAGTATAACAAATATTTATAGAATACCTGCTATTATTTCATTAAAACATACAGAAAAAAATAAAAAAATTAATTAGTTTGTATCATAAGATAAAATATTTTCTAAGTGTTGAGTTTGATGTCAACCGCAAGAATTTTAATGTAATCTGCTCTTTTAATTAGAGCAAAATCTTTAATCTCGACGTCTTTAAGGACAAATGTCCAAATTCCTTCACAATAGCGATAGTTTACAACTCTTCCCTAAAGAAAGTAAGAAGAAACCTTAATATTTACTTTATTTTTGGTTTTAACATCAAGAATTTGTAGCGCAACCTTGTCAAATATGCCCATAACTTGAGATGCCACAAAAGGACTGAGTTCTTTTGTCTAAGTTGCAAAAAAACGGTTACTTCAACTAATTCTTTTAACGTTTCTTGTAATGCTTTGCCAGGAGATGAAAGTCTGTATATTTGGTTAAGTAATTTGAGATCATTGATTGTTGTGACCTCCTCCATTACCGCAAGCGCATTTAATTCATTGTGTTTTATTTGGCAGTGTTATCTATTTGAATTATTAATATTAAACGCAAAATTAAAAAATCCTAAATCTTTTTTAAAACATATATGATGATAATAATTATCATATTTTTTCTTAATTTGTATTTTTTGATGAAAAAAATACTCTAAATATTAACGGTGGCTCGTGCGTGAAAATTCTATTTATACCAAAAAAATGAAAAATACCCAGGAATCTAAAATATTTTTTCACCACATAGTGAAACAAATTTTGTGTCAATCTTTCCCTATGTGCAATAATTAAAATTATAATTGTGAAAGCATCTATTTTAAAGCCTCATACAGTAAACTATAGTAAATAAAATTAAAAGTAACTACAACTTTGTTGTTATTTTTTTATTCTTCAACAAAATATTACTGTATTCAAGAATATAGAATATATACTTTTCTTCTTTAACTAATAAAATGTTTAGTAGAAATAGGGCACAGAGTGCATGATTACTTAAACGTTAGCAAGCCATTAAATTATTTAATCTCAACGTTTTAATTATTCTTCCGACATTTTCTCACTAATTTTCATTTAATTTTAAATTAAAAAAACTATCTTATAAAATATTTTAAAAAAATATCATGACTTTACTCCGTAATTAAATTTATCACTACTTTGCCGTAAAGTTTTTTAAAGTTAACAACTTGAACAATTCTGAAAATTGGCTTACCTTAACAATAAATAATCCTATCATTTGACAGGGTCTTCAGAGTAAAGCGATTGTATATTAACTAATATTCTAAATAAAATTGCCCTTTTGAATTTTGATCGATCAGAAAATTACAACAACGTCGAATATTTGTTTTCAATTACATCATTGAGTCTCATCTTATTATTAGGTTTACATCTCTCCATCCTCTACCAAACATCGCAAAATATTGTACCTAAACTAAAGGTTTTAAGAAGTCAAAATAGTTCGGCTCTCTTTAACTCTTGAAAATACCGTGATTAAGTTTGACAAAATTATAATATTCCGCCATTATTGCATGGTTTAGGCACTGATATATTTTTGTTTTTTTTTCTCTTTACACTATTTTTCGAACAGATGATATGTTAAAAAATCATTGAGAAGATCTATTTTCAAGGATATTATTTTTTCAAAAAATGCAAAAAGATCGCTGTAAAAATACCAGCATTCTTATTTCGAGAAACAAAATGGCCCCTAAGGGGTCATTAACCAGTAAGCAATAGTTCATTTAAATCAAATTATTTTTAATAAAATATGTCGATTTTAACTTATAATTAATAATTTTCACATTTATCTGTTTGGGAATAATTATTAATAGGTTTTCAAGGTTATTTTTATAACTGTTTTATTCTCGTTCTTTTAACATTACTTTTCGTACAATATAAAGATTTTTTTTAATCCGTTATACATTTTACTTTTGAGATTTCTCTAAAACCTAACTTATTTTATGTAACATGGATTTAAAAAATACCGCATATATCAGAAATATCACAAAGTGTTTAGTCACAAAATTGAACAGAATACCGACAAAGAGGTGTCATAATTTTGATAAAATATTTAGTGCGAACAACACTAAAAAAATTTATTCTTCTCACTTCTTTTATCTTAAAATTCTAAATTTATTTTTCACAGCCTAAATTTTCTAAGATATCAATATAATCAATTGAATTTTTTCATCATAAAAGAACAGTTAAATGAATAAACTATCATCTCATTTTAAATATCATTCGATTTCAAGATAAAAGCATGTTTTATAGAAAGGTCAAAGTAAGCCATTCTCACTTTTGAGATAAATAGTAAAAAATATGATCAAAAACAGTATTAAAAGAGCAATTATTAGCTATTTTTAATAACCTTTAACATCCCAACCTATAAAATCATCGAGATTCCACACTGTTTCTTTTAAATTCAAAAATTGATATTAACTTCTCAAAAGGATGTTCAAACCTGGCTGAGAAAGGCCGAGTAGGCCCAAATATTATGATAGGCAAAGTTTCAGCCCTGGCTACAGTTACGTACTGGTCTTTGACCAAGTTAGACCAGATGATTGACTATATATAATAAGGAAAAAGAAATTTCCATATAAACAAAAGGCCAAAAGGCTTTTTTCTGAGTAAAAAGGGGTTGTAATTTAATGTTCTCTGAAACATTTAAAGACACTCTAGTTTTGAATTTAAAAAAATTGGAGTTCCGATTTGATCTTTTCTCCAAAAAAGCTTGAAAAATTATTTATCAAAATATTTATTAAAATAACAAAAATTTTATGTTTTATTTACATTTTTAAAATTTAGGCATAATAAGTGACATAAAATGCATGTTGCAATTAATTATCAATGCCAAAATTTTATTCTAAAATAGAAGCAATATAATTCTTAATTTTATTTATTTTTTAGCCATAAAATGATATAGATCAATTACCTTTTTGTTTCTTTTACTTTCTAATATTTTTATATAAGTCATATAGTCTTAACTGAACCCATACATAAAAAAAAATCAATTTTAAGATAAAGGAATTTCTTTTAATGTCTTGTAAGTTGTTAAATCTCGAATTTTCTCGTAAATTTATTGTCTTTTATTTTTGACTAAAACTTTATTAAAATATTATAAAATTCACAATTTTAGTAAAAATTAAGTGTTGGTTTTAAAAATAAATTTTTTATGAGTTACCAAATAAAAAATTTGAAAAGTTGATCAGTTATGACGAAAATGAAAAGTTGTTGTTACTGAATAAGAGCTTATGAAATGTTTAATAAAAGTTTCGAACTCCATTCATTTCCTAACAATGAAATAAAAGCTTCTAGCCAATAGTTTTGCAAAAGAGATCAATAATATTAAAAAACAAAGTTAGTTTATTTGATATTTAAATTTAACAGGGAAATAAAATTTTCAGAATTGTTATTTGACACTGAAACGAACTATATTTTTATTTTTTGTAAATATAGATAGTTTAATAGAGTATAAATGTTTACTATATTTTGCTTTTGAGATAATATTTAACTTTAATATAAAATCGTCTTTTCGATATTTTATTTTATAAAAAGCTTATTTGTGAAGGTTTTTTAGCAATTCAATATTTTTTTATTCCGATATTAGATTGACAAGGGATAAAAAAGAAAACAGGCAAGGTTTACATCTTTTTATATTCTTCGTTTTGAATTTTCTTATTTACGTTAGAGTGTTTACACCTTTTGAAACAGCAAATCCCCTTACTTAATAAACAGGAGCATGGTGTTCGCTGATGTAAAAAATTTTTTTGTTGTTGGCTTTATATACGTGATACTATGCATCTAAGAATTGGTTTAGTTAAAGTTATATCAAAGAAAATGTTAATATTTAAAGTTATTTATTTACCATCGCTCTCTAATACATGTTTAATGGACTCGAGAGTTTCCTAGGGGTTGCATACCAACCCTTAATGTGTATTATTATTTATTTTGAGTAATACGAAATATTTTTTTTCTAAAATTATTTTATTTGAACTCGAGGTAATATATTTAGCATTCAAAAATGATTTTAAGACAATTTTTTAAGCTTTGGTTTTTTTAAACCTTTTCTGATAAACATGTTTAACGAAGAGTTTCTTATTAGAATCGTAAAATCGTTTATTCGTTAATTAAACACGTGTCTTGAGGCAACTTCTCAAAACAATTAATATTTTATAATTTAACTAATTTTTTAAATTTTAAAAACGCCTTTTGTTTCAAAAGTATATATTCTTGGGTGTTAAATTTCATCCTATTGTTGTTTAATTTCTATATATCAATGGACTCTGCATAAATAATTTTTTATCAATGCAAATGTTTAGAACATTATTCAGATATTTATTTTACCTGACGTTACTAGTTGGTATTGTAAGAAAATAAATTAAGGGACATCATTAAGTGACGTTGAAGTTAGCAGTGACGCAGCTGCAGCAATCAAGCAACAATCAGACGGTCAAAAACAAACATTTATTTCATCTCAGTCAAAAGCAAAAGCAAACAAGGAGCAGAATTTTGACCAAAACCAACAAAGAGACACTGGTCCTCGCTCATCTCAAGCTGATTCGAGAGGAGACTCCTCAAGTAGTTCAGATGTTTCCTCTTTAGAACCTGGGAAAGAAAAGTCCTGGGGGTATGAAAATGGCCCTAACAGTATTTTTAAAAATTAAAATTAGCTTATGGTCCGAATAAGTGGGCCTTATATTATCCTCTCTGTAATGGCAGCTTTCAATCTCCCATTCCGCTGGAAGCTGAAGCAAACAATGAGCCAAGACACTATGTTGATCCCCTTAAAGTGGATGCACCTGGCTCAAAAGGACTCGTCTATGGGCATTTAATAAACGATGGCCACAGCTTTGGCATGATGGTAGACCAAAATCTGAGCGATGTAACTATATCAGGAGGTCCTTTAATGGACGAAAAATTCAAGCTTTATCAATTTCACTTCCATTTCTCTTGTAGCAACAAGGAAACTGGAAGTGAACATAGCATGGGTGGTCTTAAGTATTCTTCCGAAGTAGATTGATATTCTTCACTTTCTTAGATGCACATGGTTTTCTATAATACAAAGTACGCAAAATATGAAGCCGCCATTGACAAACCTGATGGACTTGTAGTTTTGGGCTTTTTTATAAAAGTTTTTTAATTTATAATATTTAAGTCCACTATAATCATGAACAGAGGAACGTTTTTGTTAAACCGATACCTTATTGATATCAGTGATCCATGTACTATTGCATAAATTAAAACAGGTTGTGCTACCTATGTAACTTACGGCCTAGCCCTCTATGATTTGGTTCCAAGCTTGGAAAAAGAACCAATGAAATTGGATTATGTGTACTATCAAGGGTCGTTAACTACCCCTCCGTGCTATGAATCTGTTCTTTGGATTGTGTTTCAAGAACCAGTTTCTGTTCCCTTAAAAGACGTACACTGGGTGCCTTAATATTTTAGATCGAGAGTTGGCGTAGATTAAAGGGTCTTCATGGTCATAAACTCTGCAACAACTTTCGTCCTCTTCAAGCAATCAATGGGAGAAAAACATTTTATGTTAATCCTTCACAAGCTGAATAGCTTATCCATTGACTTGCAAACGTTTTCATGTTTGATAAATTCCACGAATATTTTCACTTTATATATTTTACACCTTCTACAAAAATTTAAAAATTTTGTAACTTAGTATGATAAATTCCAAAGAAGGAATTACCAATTTTACCAAAACCTGAATAAATTGTGGGTAAAAGTTTATTAATTCTTGTTTTCCATCACATACTACATATACTGGTGGGATTGGAAATATTTTTCTTTCGTGTGTTAAAAAATTCTATCATCTAGAAGAAAAATGGCCTTAGAAAATCTTAATTAGGTGGTCTGTTCCCACCCCAGACCATGGGTAAGAGATACGAAAACGTCATTAATATAATCATGATGCAGTGGACGAACATTCTGTTCCCTGACCAGGAGCTTCAAGTAATAAGAGACGATAGAAACTGGACATTTCTGATATACCGTCCCATAGAGGTTGCAACCCGGACAGTATATCCCAATAGGGCCGATTTACTATTTTTTGATAAGGTCAGAAAAATTTCCTGGGTTATAGAAGTAACAATTACAAAGATAAAGTAATTTAACTCTCCATTTGAAGTTAACTAAAATATACTTTCCAAGGTCAGCAAAAATTACAACAGAAATTATTTTTGTCCCATTTAAGGTCCTACGATCGATCACTTAGCCAGGAGGTTTAGGAGTTAAGAAAAATCCCATACACTAATAAAACTCCATCTCAATATGCCATTATTGTTGTGTAACCAGAGTTAAATAATCAGTAGTTTTGGTGATAAGGACCATTTTTAGGAATTAAATAAAATCTAACTCATTTTCTCACGCTATTAGTGCTTGATTAAGTTTATTTATTACATATTTAAATTCAACATGTTGTCTTATTAGCAAATCAGTTTTTTAGCACTTACTAAAAATTTTATGACGATAAAACATATTGAAAAAGTTTATATATATTTGACATGTGGATATGCACGTTATGAAATGTAAAATAATAATGCGTCAAAACATTTAATTATAAATTAAAAACATAAAGGGCTCTTTCGACAACTTTTGTCTAAATTTCTTCAAATTGGGGTTTTGAAATTCGAATAAAATTTTAAATAAAACAGCAAAAAACGTTGTTGAGTACAACACCATCAAACTGTGAATTAAATTAACAAATAATCTTAAGTGTAATTTGAATCATATATTTAGATTTTTTTATTTTAAAATACCAAGACAAAATCAAAAAACTTAGGAAAAAATCGAAAAAATTATTAAAACTATTGGTTAAGCTCAGAACAAAATTCTTTTAACAACTTCCAGGTTATATTTTATTAATCTCGCATATCATCGGCAAAATTCGTTTCCAACATTAGCCTGATTAATAGGTTACATTGGAGAGTAAATTTTTCTATCATTTACGTATCTAAATAATTGATATTTCTTTTTTTGAAAAAAAATTAAAATTAATTCAAAGATGCAAAATTAATTTAAATTAAAGTCTGGCTTCGTAGTCGTACAACCGAGGATTAACGAGAAGATGGCGATCTAAATCATTCTCGCCAAAAAATTCACACAAATTTAAGATAAAAGATATCAAGATAAAAATATTGCTATGGCTGATGTTCAATTTCTTGAAGAGTTAATTTAAGAGAGGTTTTATCACATAGTTTATCGCCAAATTTTTGTTTAACTAAATAATTTTGTGCCATTATAAACTGGAGAGTTTTTAACCTTTTTTTAACGCTTATAATGGTAATGTGTTATACTTGATTATTCGATTGTTATTTATCTTGTTCGTCCTGTAAAATTAAAATTTCTTGATTGAAAACCTATAATGACTAGGACCAAACATACATCATGTTACGCTAATTCTCTATTATAAGGGCTTAAATATGTTAACGGCTTTAAATGCTAAAATACACTCTTTGAGAAAAATACACTGGAAATTATATTGTGTAAAAAAAAGCATCTTATTTATTAAAGGTTCACCAGGGACTGGATAAAAACAAAACAGAAGAAATAAATAGCAATCGTCCTATCAACTTCTTTTTTGGCTAAATTTTTCTATTAAAAATATTTTTGCTTTAATAAATGGGAGTTAACAATAAGTTTGTAAGTCATTCCCAATCATCTTATTGCTTTTTTTACCTCGCTGTACTTTTGTTTCAATCCACAAAAAATCGTTTGAATGCTTCGTGAGATACCATGAATAATTTAAATCAATTTTCAAACCTCTAAATAAAGACTAGTTATCTTCAAAAACATTTAGAAAATATCCAGTGTAGATATTTAATCACTTAATTATATCAACCGGCTATAAACTAGTTAATAACAAAATATTTTTTTTCAACGATTATTTTTTTAATAATAAGATTATGAGACAAAATCAGTATGCTAATGTTTTTTTACGAATCGAGCATATGTTAGGAATCCGATCATGAGCAGTTCAACATAAAATTAAACATGCGCAAAATACCATAGATACATTGAGATTGCAGTGGCTAGGGAGAGCTAAAAAAATTTTTAACAAATACAAAAATAAAAAAAATATTTTTTAATAAAATATTGTTTAAAAACAAATCATTTTAAATGAGAAGGTATGTCGGACTAATTGCATCTTCAACACTCCCAGAAAATTAAAAAAATTACTGTGTAGATATTTTAGTTTAAAAATTTTTACACATTCTAAAAGTTGGATACACTTAAGATGCGTGTTAAACATGTTGTTAAAAAATAGCGAGATAACTTAAAATTTCTCAGCCCTTTTGGCTGTCTCAAAATCCATAGATAACCACATTTTCATAATACTTTTAATTATAAAATTTAGAAATAAATTTATTTTGCTCATTAATCTACCCCAGTAATATTAGAATAAATGTATGTGCTATGCTCTATAGACTTTATGAATGGGTCAACCTTAGTTATTGTTATCATAACTATGTGTTGTAGCATATTACCTGATAATAATTAAGAGTCTGAAAGTTAACTGATCTAAAGTATAAAAAGATTTTTTTATTATGCGATAAAGTTATTTTCGTAAAAGAATTGGAAAAAATGTCTTTTAAAATTTTTAAGACTTGCACGTTATTTTCTTCCATATTTCCCAAAAGAAAATAGAATTGAGAATTATAGCAACTTATCTTTGGCCAATAAAACAACAATTTTTACATTAACTGATATACTATAATAAATTAGTGCATTTGAGTATCAGTAGTTTGACTGTTCATATGTTCGTTTTGTATTTGTGGCGCATATACCCTTGCGCAGCTCTGAGGGTGTGTTTGTATGGAACCAAAATCAGATGAGATCGAGTGTATAAATTCAAAAACCACTTGGACATCTCTGCCTCACAATATAAAATTAGTATTAAACGATATAAACAGAATTTCAACAACGATGAACAAAAATGGAAAGAGTTCGTAATTAATTACAGCGTTTCTCATCAACTTTCGTATGAATTAACTTCTGGTATAACTTCTTGCTAATCCAGTCGCTCTTTATATCCACAAAGAAGAAATTTATTACATTAATCTTGCAAGATATTCACGTCAAAACTTAATGGTAAATTACCTAAGGTTACTATGAGCTTTATCCTTACCACCTTCAGCATAAGTTAGTTGAATTGGCTAATATTACCCCGTATTCCTACTATGTTGAAATGCTGGAAGAACAACTAATGAAAGAAAAAAGTTATGACACCCTTCCTAATTTTACTGCCGAAGATTGTTTTTATCGTCTCACTATCAGGCCTTCAGTTGTTAGACATAGGAAGAAATCAATACATCAAAATTCTGTTAAAAAGTCGTTCAACCCGAACTGTATTTTTTTATTTAAGCAGTCATGGATTTCCAATAAAAAATCAACAAGACGCTTGCTACCAAGAAAACCCAAAGTTTGGAGTGCTTGGGAGCCCTGGTGGACCGTTCACGTTGGTTCGGTTCTTGTCTCTGATGTCGAGGTATTTTGAAGTTATAAATAAGAAATTATCCCCATCTGAAAAGAATATGATTGATTTTATCATTGATAATGACGGCATACTTTGTGGAAAACTTGACCGTTCTACTCTTCTAAGTAAAATTAGTTTAAAGCCAGCTTTGTATTGTCTAAATTTGGTCATGTTTGATGTTCCCATATTTGACCATGACAGATTTTGTGTACCTAAGTTGGAAAGCTTTGTTATGAATCGCATCCAAGGAGATTATATTGAATCAGTAATGTACAAGGTCTTTGTTTCTTTGGATAAAAACATGTCATTGAGTGAAGTATTTTTCGTCACTTAAAATGAGCTTTCAATTCTTTTAGACACTAATTTATCAATTGTTAAGCAAGCATTGTCAAATTTTTGTCGCCTTGGTCTTATATACAAAATTTCTTCAAACTTTGATCATTTAAAACTTGATTCTTCTTGGTTTTGTACTACAAAAGATATACCCACAGCTGAGCATGATACTCCTGTTTCTCTTAATTCTAAGTTTGTTAACATTTAATTTGAGTGAATTAAGTCCTACACCTATTTCATCTCCGATTTACATTGATTCAACATATCCTTCTGAGGAACACACAGGCTCTAATGGTAATTTTTTTCTCGCCATTTTTTAAATCTGTCTTCATAAAATATACAGGTTTTAGTTTTAATTCAAAATTATTCATAAATTTTTTATTCAAATCACTTAATTTTTCACATTCACAAATACGACTTTTTATCAACATGATCAATAATTTTTTAAAACAAAACATACCATTAAAAAGCTCACCATTTCCATATTTAATGTTATACTTAGACGAAAAGGTTATAAATTTGTATTTCTACTCTTATTTTTGAACATGTGGTATAGATAATTATTTAAAACAAGTAAAATTTGCTTTATAATTAATTGACAGTGTTTAAGATAAATATTAAGATATACTACCTAAATGATTAAAAAACTTAATGATTGTTTCAGTTACTTCTATTATCTCATTTACAGCATTTAAAAATGCGTTTTTGCTCTGCTTTATAATTAGTTAAAATTAAATTGGCATTTTTCAGTTCTTAGATTTGTTTTGAGTTCTTGATCGCTATCTTGTTCAATTTATTTCTGTCCAAGATCCTAGATTTTTAATTTACCCTTTCTTACTTTTTTATCTATTACTGCAAAACGAGTTTTTAATGTTATTTACTTCGTTGTTTCTTATTCTCTTAATTTTGCCAAGCTCACATTGTACCGACTTATGGAAGATGTCTCGAACGGGTTAGACCTGTAAGATTTTTAACAATTCGATCGAATAATCAAAGGCAAGATTAAGCATACAAAGATTTCAGCTTGGCATGATCTCTTAATTTTTTAGATACAAACACCAATATCCTCTTTTAATTTTAACTTTCTTGAGTTAGATGATTATCTCTTAGCGACTTTATAACACCTTATGAGCTTCTCCTTTAAGTTTTTGATGAAATAAATTATCCATTTACACTGCTTTATGACTTTTTTTGAACCCTGTTTTTATTATTGTTTTTTGTAACTTGAAAAATGTTTATGTTGATAGTGACTGAGCATTTTGCTTCAAACACAATTATGCAAAGAAGTTTAAAATTCTTGAAAAAAATAGTTATTGCATTTCTTGAAAATAATGAAAATAATTTATGTATAGAGTCGTTCGTGGTCAAATCAATCTTGATTATTGTAAATATCAAGTGATGCATTTATAGATGGACAAGTTTTCCTTATATTTACTTCTAATAAAAAAATATATAAATACACATTTTCCTACAAAAAATGGCTGTGAACTCCATGTGATTAACACACCTAAAATATGTTTTAATTAATAATAACTCATTTTTCGTGAATGGATTTTTTGACTTATTAAACTATGAAATAATCCTGTTAAATTTAAGAATCAGTTTTTTTAAAATCTATTCGGCGCATTCATTAAAACACCATTCACTAAATTATTTGATGTGTTTTAGTCCTTAAAATTTTAATCATGTTACACCTGTGAATTATATATCTGAACACTAATTTGTATTTTCTTGATATCCTTTAATAGATAAACCGTTTAGCGCAAAAATATCATTGTCTTCTAGACTTTCTTTGTAAAATTTAAATGTAATTTTTATTCCTTCTACAATTTCTTCTTATTTATGGTTTCAATCAATTATTTAACTTATAATACCCAAAAATTTATCCCAAGAGAATTTTTTACGTATTTCACATTTCTTTTTTTTCTGCCTTCATAAAATTAGCCGACTATTTTATATTCTTAACCCTTTAACTGATATCTTTTTCGTCAATTATATTTTTTATTTTAATTATTTTAGACTCTAAAAGGATCGCTTTTATTTATGATTCCAGTTTGACTGCTTTTTTAATGGTTGGCAATCTTTCTCAGGTATTTTATATTCATTATTATTTGGCTCTTAAAAGTTACGCCATGACAATGTTTGAAATTGGAAAACTTAGCCATGAAATGATGGATGATTTTATGCTAAAGCTTTCTGAAATTGAAGTGCAGAGTAGTTTTCAATTTAATTTTAGAGGAGGGAGAAGCTAAACGCTACTATACAGCTGCTATGAATGTTCTTGAAACATTGAAATTTTTCAAAAAACAAGTGTCAACAGTTAATTCTTGGAATAATATCGATTCTGAAACTTTTAATGAAGTACAAATCGGTAGAGACGATTTTTAATTAAGATATGATATACAATGAAAGTTTAAAAACTCTAAGCCGATCTACCCTTTTAAAATTATTTGAAAGGCGATATATTTTTTTAGTTGCCACTGCCCCAATTTCAAACTCATTTTGTTCTGTAAATACATCTTTTCCGCCGTTTTATGGACCGCCCATTCCAGAATTAAGTTCTTTTTGGTATAAATTATTTATTTACAAAATTGCCAAATCAGGGCCTCCTTCGATTCTTCTCCCTCACGGATCTCATTTAATTTTACTCCCTAAATTTCTTCATCAATTCGAGTATTTCATGGTTTCTTCTCCCGATCAGTCAGTGATGCTTTTACCCCGCACCAATTGTATTCATCTCATAAACGAGGCATTGCGATACTCGTTTGTTTTAATTCAAGGGTACTCACATGATAGTGACACTTCAAATAAACTTGCATACATTCCTTTTCCTTTTGAGTCTCAGTTATTAGGTAGTTTTAAAATAAATAAAAGATGTAAATATAAAATGTGCAAATATACTCAACACTTTATCTTCTTCTCTAAATTTAAATTACGGATTTGGCTACATAACTGTTTTACGAACAAAAATACCCACTGAAGAAATCAAACCAAATCCAAAATTACCCGATCCCGCTCAAACAACTAATAAAAGCACTGAACTTGCTTCTGAATCAAAACTTAACCCTCCAGGTAATTTTATAATTACATCTGTTCCCACTTCTGAACGATTTAATATTTTACAACACTCTGTTGAACCAGAAAACATAACCATTATCACTTCCGAAAACGCTTCATTCGAAATTTCGTCTAACTTATACGATGTTGTCCATTTAATATAGATTTTGGAATTCCTCTTTTTAGTAGTGAGTTAAACACATTAATATGTGAAAAGGTCACTTTATTTAATTACTTAGATTCAAAATCATACTCTTTTTTCTAAAAGCAAGTTTCCCATTATTTTACATTAGTGCAAATAATTATGTCAATATGAACCGTAGAATAATTCTTCCACTTATCGATTTTATATTAGAAAATAATGGTGCAAAATTTGAGTTTATCCGACCTGATACTGATTTTTCTAAGGAAAATTCATTCTCATTTAAGCCAACAAAGCCTGTCACATTTTGTAATGGCAAGATAGGAACCTGGTCCATTCATGATGAATTGTAGTTTTTTCACTTTGTTTTTAATTCTTTATCATTTGTATCTATTGTCTTTCAACTTAATCATGGATAGCTCTTTCCTATAATAATCTTTAATACTTTTTACGATTGTGTAGAGCATGCTTAGAATACAGTCAGAACCATTTTTATACCCTTATTCTAATATGACTCTTCTTCACATCTTGCCACGATTAACTGATATATTTTTATATCATAAATAGAAGTGAATATTGGTAGTTCTTTGTCAAATGAACATGATATTAATCTAGTTGTCCTCATCCCCCTCTTAATTTAATGTCACCTTCCTCACTTGTTTAAAATAAATAAGCTTTAATTGCTCAGCCTTCTTCGTTGTAAGGGACAACTTGTTAAACTCTCCAAGCCGGTTGGTGTCTAAGTTTCTGGAACAAATGGGGATATTTCGACAGTATCTCAGTTATTTTCAGCCCACTTTGTCGTTTAAGTGAGATATCCAAATCTCAACCTCTATGCTCCTTTTTAAAAATTATAATTTAAGTTCCATTTAAGCAGCATTTCAAAATGTTGGAAACAATACTTAAAGCTACCCATTGTTATGATCAACAATTTTTAATGTTAAACTCTCTCTCTCTCTATTTTGTAAAATTTTTAATTTACAACTCTTGGCACTGCTATTGTCCTTATGTCTCTGACTGGTCAACTGTAACTTGCTAGCAGGTCAGTAACGCCCAGCCTTAACCCTACCTGGTCAACGACTGTCCATAATAATTGGTGCTAGGATGGTTTCTACTACAGATGCTCCAACCACTGTGAGTAATCGACAATTAAAAAACAATTTTAAGACAAAGAAACGACCTAGTTTGGCCTATATTCTCCAATTTGGGACGTCATTGAACTTCACCCTACAAAGATTTAGAAGGAAGAGAAATTGAGACTATTTTTTCCAAGACGTTCTCGTTATAATCCCTTCATCATAAGAGTCGGTCATCATTGTCACCATTTTGTCGTTATAGACAACCCATCGACTTTAGCATCGAAAATGAGATTTTTTGATTCATTCCAAAATAACACTGGCCTAAGTTTATAAATTTTTTAAAAAACAAAAATTCTGTATTTTTCTTTGAATTCATTTAAGATGCCATTATCACCGCGACCGAAAAGTTCATGAAATTCTTCGCTTTGTTGGTCTTTACCCCAGTTGGGGTCAGCTTGATCTTAATGTCTTCTTTCAGGAGTTCGTCATATATACCATCATATATTTGCGATTCTTATCATCAGGAAACCTTCGACAACCGGTTGATACCGAATGTCATCCCAAGTTTCCTATACCACAGTGGAGACTCAAGACAGGCTGTGTCTCTTGAAATTTACTCTTCTGGACTGTTTTTGTCGACCATTAGTCATCTAAGCCATCGATTTTGTCTCATAACATCCATTGAATGTTTGTTAAAATAACACCCAGAGACAGCAGCATTGGTGTCAACCCCCAAGGAATCCCTTCTAGGGCCGTGACGAACGAATTACACATCTCTTTTCTCTGTCCGTAGTGTCTGTTCTGAACCGACCTCACACTAAAATAAATTTCTTACGCACTAAATTTAATTGTTACAAGTTTTCATGTTGAAATTCGATACCGAAAAAGCATTCAGTCCAAGTGATTAGTTTTCATTGATGTGAGCAGTTGACGAATTTTGAAAGGCAATAAACTTTTCGCCTCTTTCTGTAACAGAGGCGGTTAACTCATCAATTAATAAATTTTGACAATCCATCTGTGAATAAAAACTACGGATAACCTTCTTTATTTCCTCAACAAATTTTTGAGGGTCTCGCGGTTTCGTTAAAAGCAGTATTGAGCGAAGAACACAATGGGAGCTAACAATAGATCGGCATAAAGCTGCTCCGAATCCATGCTTTATTAAGTCCTTTCAGTTCAATTTCATCGATCTGTAAATTAATATCCTCAGTAATATCGAATTTTTTGGCCATATTTCTTGTCATCACAATATAATAAAAAACAATAATTACAATACTTTAACTCCCTCTGCACTTTCGTCTAATCTAATCTACCCTACAATTTGAAACTAAAGGCTGAGTTAGGTTTGCGCATGTACAAAGTCCATTTGGGAAAACAAAAATACTATGGTAATATAAGTGCATTTATTATTCGAAGAATCAAGTAAAAAAAATTGATTCAGACATTTTACTTTTGCTTGAATTTGACTTTTTTACACTATTTCTATCATGACATTCGTGTCACAGTATTTTATAGAGTGTAATTGATATCGAAGACCAATGTGCCAATGATATCAATTCAATGCATAGACGTTATCAAGTTGAATGAAATTCGATCTCAGAGGGATTTTCATGGTTATGATCATATGATCGACCGAATGGTTTGCCAGGCCACATACGCGCTCAAACTAAAAGCCGAAGTTGACAGATGGCGGGTTCACTTACTAAAAAGTTATTACGTCCTTGCGACCTACTGCTTGGTCATGCCCATGTGTGCCAGCTCATTTCTGCTTGAAGGCATTTCCTTCTTCATGGCATGTGCACTAAACCGTAAAATTTTTTATACTGCGCTCCAGCTCGCAGGCGCAGTTGCCCCTTGAGTAAGTAACCCTGCTGTTACTACTAGCCAGAGGTCAGCATTTGACTTGAAGAAGCTATATGTTGCGCGTCCCTTATTCATTGCGAGTACGAAAAAATCCAGTCAATGGCGTAGGTTATTTACCGATTCACCACCATCAGGTAAATAACATTCTTTAACAATGCAACAAACTAATTCACAAACTAAATATCAAAGTTAATCAACTAAATACAAGTGTAGAAATCGAAAATTGTTATTAATAATTTATTTCTTGGTTTTATTACAAATAAAAGTGATTTAAAATTTAATGAAAAAAAGTTAATGGAGTTAAAAATAATAATTACTGACTACAGACAAATGAGGATCGAAATTTTAAATAAACTAAAATTTTTCCAACATACGACTAATTTTTACGAAAAAATTAACTTATCTTAAAAACGTGTTGAAATGATACAAATAATATGAGTAAATAAAAGATGAAGATTTTTGACACTTTTATAACTCTATGCGCATGGCCAAAACGAACCTAGCTTTTTCAATTTTGTTAAAAAATTGCCAGAAAAATTACCAACTGAAAATTTAGAATAATAAAAGTGATAATAATAAATAGATAGTAAATAATTTTAAATAAAATTTTTTATTAATTTTTGATGCAGCATTAGATTATAAAACTTATTCATTAAAATTTACTATTTTTTAAACTGATAATCAAATATTTTTTGAAAATATTAAAAATTTAATTTTTGAAAAATTATTGAATAAAATAATTTATCCAAAACACTATTAAATTATTTTGATCATCAAGCTATTAAACTGTTTTTTTTAATTTACAATCAAAAATGGAAACAAAAAATTAAGTCAAATCATATTTTTTACAATTCACCAAAAATAATTAGACTATTCTTATCGTAACTTTCTAAATCGCTTGGTAAATTTTTTTACAAAATTAAAATTAACGAACGAGGAATTAGTAAGGGAATGTCAAAGATTTATGATTTTTACAAGAATTTATAATAATTAAGAGAGTATTAAGAAACATTTTTATTCGAAAAAATTCTTTTCATATTTACAATATCTAGTTTTTCAAATTTTTATTTAGTATTACAAAAATTACCTTCAACAAATCACAAAAGGATTGATAAAATGCTTTCAATATAGTATATGATTAAGATAAATTAAACATTTTTAGCGATTTTTTGTGATTTCTTAAAAAAGATTTTGAAACGCTTTTAAATACAACAATTTGTAAATAAAATTGACTTTTAGATGTTTTTGTAACTTTAGTTTCTTATTTCTAGTATTTTGAAAGAATTTTTTTACATAATTTTATTGCTTAAATTTCAAATAAAATTCTCAAATAAGTTACTTTCGATGATATTTTATCCAAGTTATCATCGATACCAATTTTCAAATCAAGACATCTTAGTATATTCTCTTAAGATAAACGTTTAAAAAATATCGAAAACATTTGTTAAGGAATCGAATTTGGGCGAAATAAATCAACAAATTGCTGAATTATTTTTAAAAAAATCCCAACTGAAGCTTTATTTTCAGAAAAATATCGATTACAATAATTGAATGGTTATAAATTGCTGAATAAACCTTTTTTTACTCGTGAAATTTTAGTTAGTAACGTAGGGGAGTTTTTTCATGATATTTTTGCATATTTTTAAATACTATAAATAATTTTTAAGGGAGCTTCAGTTTAAAGGTACAAATTTAGATAAAATTTTTTATGATGATTAGTGTTCTTGATCAACTCATTAAAATACTTATTCTCTCACGATTTTTTAAATAAGGCTTTAGGTTAAATGAACAGGATTTTTTTGAAATTTATAAGTTTTCCATATTAAAAGAAACTGATAATATTTTTTTTCTTTTTAAAAAGAAACTTTTTTCTTATCGAAAATACAAATAGATTCAGTTGGTTATTTTTGAAGATTTCAAACTTAGATGCTAAAAAATGTTATTTTACTATTTTTTTGAATTGTTAAAATTTTAAAGATGACATTTGGGCTATTATATTCTTTATATAAATTTTGATTAATTTGAAAATTCTTTAAGTTAAAATTTGCATATTTTTAAAAAAATTTTCGATAAAAATATTTTTCCTCAATTTTGTAAAAATTTTATTTGACTAAACATTTTTAGGAAATTTTTTAGTGCTTCATCTATTTAATGGATATAAATAAGAAACAATATCAACAATTTTGCCAAAATTTAAGAAAAAAGTTACTCGAAAAAAATTAGAACGAAAAATTATAAAGCTTATCTGTAAAATGTAAAAAAAAATTTACTTCAAACTCCACAAAGGAATCAGATTGCAATTATCATGTCTGTGAAAACATTCACGATAAAACGGAAAATATTAAAAAATAAAAATAAATTTATTTCTTAAAAACAAAGATTCAAGAAAAAATCTAAATATTAGAGCGATAATTTTTTTCTATTTATTGCGATAAATTTTAATAAAAAATTAAAATGAATGTGATATTTATTTTTCAACTTCAATTTCTGAATATCTAAAAACTTTACTGATAAATTTAACGAAATGTACTCGAAAATTTCTCATAATTGTTTCAACGAAAATATTTTCTTGAAAAGAGTAGAATCGTTTTAATAGAAATGTATCCAAAAAATCTATTAAAAATTGATATTGCGAAATTTTCATTGAAAATAGAGTGTTTATTTTAGCCATCGTTTTAGTTTTCTAATTTTAATGGAAAAAAATAACAATATTTTTGTTGTAAGATTTATCAAAAAATCTCTTTAAACTTATTGATAATTAAATTAAACAAAATTAAATGATTAAGATAGAATAATAGGAAAATTTCATTCTATTTTCAGATCTCGTTTAAATATATTGATGAATGTAAAGAAAAATATTCCGAAATTTTATTGGTTTTTCTGTTCAATTTCCCAAAATCTTATAAACTTCGCTTGGTTGAAGACAAAGCGATGTATCTTGCATGATATGAACAGTTCTATCTTCATCGAATTTAGTGGAAAATCCTTCGCTAACTTTCCTTAAAATATCACAAGAATCAGGTAAAGTAAACCCTAAGTTATTATACCGTTTTTTCCAATGAAAATAGCTCTCATAAAGTTCATAGTTTGTTGATACTTTTGACAAATATTTACCCAGTTTTTCTGGATTTATAAAATTAGCTGCATCAATGTAAGATCCTGGAATTATTGCAGTGCTATTTCTTCCAGCAAACATAACGACCGGTATTAATCCTCTTTTGAGTGAAGACCAATACTTCTCGGTAATATAGTGAGTGCAGATGGAATTTTCAAATGCGAAAAAAAATTTGTTTGTTTTTGCTTCAAGAGTATTTTGTTGTGTACTTATTCGATTTCCGTAACAAAAGCCAAACGCTCGGACATCAAAATATTTAGATAATCTTTCGAGGTACTCCATTCGAGCAGTATAAAATGACTGACAATTACTAATGCATGCAAAACCAGAATTTCTTCTTTGATCAAATTGTAATTTAATCTCTTTTGGATCAAAATTTTCTCCATTAGAAAGTGAATAATTACCATAGGGAGTATAAAAACGACTCTCTGTATAATAGCTAGCGACCCAATGATAAAAATAATTTTGGGAGATAGTAAGGTTAATTGGGGAATGCACAGGAGACTCCTTTTTTTAATTAATAAAGTTTACCAAATTCAAAATGATCATCAATTTTTTTTCTTTTTTTCTTTCATTAAAGTATTCATCCATGAAAATTTGATGCGATTTAAAATGAAGTATAACAACATCGAAATTTTTGATTGTGTTGTTTGCTCTGATGATTTTAAAGTGGTAAGAATCAGGACATTTGGTTACCCCCAACGAAGGAAATGGCGGTAAATCTAAAAAATTTCCGTAAATTAGAATTGTTAAATTAGTTATTTTTTTAGAAGAATGAAAAATTTTATTGTAAGAACTTTTCTTCGAATAAAGACTACTATTTTTCTTTGAAAATTTTAAAATTATAAGGTAGAAAGCTAAAAAAGATAATAATGTGATAAATATTTTTTTCAAATTCATTTTGTTGAGACACTCCTTGTTGATGACTTAATCATGTAAAGCGATTAAGACTCGTTAATGAAAATTTAAAAATGTTAATTACTTTAGACTATTTACAAAAAGAAAATGACTTTTTCACTTCTGAAATTATTATTTACTTCAAAAATTTTTATTAAAGAATAATTAAGTAGACCTGTATTATGCAGTTTTTATGAATTTAAGATTAAGTGAAGAGTAAGGCTACCTATTTTTGAACAAATTTAATATAGATTTTTAGCAGAAAACTATTCTCATTCCATGTAAGTTTAAATAAGTAAAATATAGGCTTATTTTTTGCTGGAAGATTTATCAAAATCGAATTTTTTAGATTTTTACATTTTTTTGACATTTTTTAAATTCTTTCTGTGGTTTCAAAATATTTACATTTTTATTGTATGCATGAAGTAAAGACAGTTATTCTATTAATCACTTAATTCCTTAGCTAATCGTTTAGAGGGCCTCATCAGTGGCGTTTTCAAAAATAAATTCTTTTAAGTTTATAATATTTTTTAGTTTATTAAAAACCTTTTTTAGTTTTTTTAGTTTTTTGAAAACTTTTTATTTTAACCAGTTGCTGAACCGCTAAATATTAACAATGATGGTATGATTGTTTCATTGAAACCTAAAATATTTGAAATTTTCCAAGTAAATAAATCCTATCCTCGTGGGAAATTATTGATATGCTTAATGTTTTTAAAAAGGAGCTACTTTAAAATCAATAAAATTTGAAACTCTTTAGAAAAATGTTATACCAATGATTATTCATAACCTGTAAAGGTTTTTTTACCTTAAATACGAATTTATTGTAACATTATGCAAAGCTAAATTGAGTTATTCCATGTCACTTAATCCCCAGAAATTTAATCCCAGGTATTTGATCCCCAACACTTCATCCCCTGTTCATTAACCCTAAGGCTTATAACCCCGCGACATTTAATCCTAAAAATGCAATTTTAGTAATTTTATATTAAAAACTGTAAATTTTAGAAACAAATACTATAATTAAAATTATTATTTACATATAAGAACATCACAGAATAGCTAATTGTCCCGAAGTCATTTTAGAATTTTGGCAAATAAAATAAACATTCAAAGACGAAAACATGTAAATTTTCTAAGTAATCAATACGACAGATAAGCTAATGATGGGATATACAGCATAAATCCATTTAATCATATCGTTTTACAATATTGTTAATTCTCATGGCTAATTCAGCGGATTTCTTTCTTGGACGTTGCTCTGTTCCGGCACATGACTGTAAAACTGATGCCTTGTGTAACTGATAATCTTTAAGTAGACCATTGATTAATGTTCACATTGTTAGGTTATGACACTAAAAGAGAGATTGGAGGGCGTGATGCCAACCCTCTCCAGCATTGTTCGTTCGTGCAACAACGCCGATGACATCTAAATATTTATTAGAATTCTGTGGTGGAAATAAAGCAGAAGTATAATTATCTCTCCTCCCACGCAGTCGGCGACCTCGTATATAAGTATGCTCGAAGTAGGAAAGAAGTTGTGTCATGCTATCATGTTGTGGCATTGATTCTGCAAGTAACTCAAAGAAAATTGACAACTTCTTCTTCAAGGACAAATGCTAGTGCTGGGACGCATCTGATAATTCCACACAACTCGTCGTTTTCGTCATAGTCTCTTCTCATACCCAATTCAGCCACTTTGCATCGTACCGCTAGACTCATTTGAAAATATCACCCAGTTACTCGACGTGACAGAAATTTTTCTTGAAAAGCGGTCATCGCAGCTTTCTCGAAATCTGTAACAATGGTATTAGGAGCTGCATTTGGTATCAGTTCTTAAACTACATCAAGCAATCTACTATAGGTTGCACTTGATTTATCTTGAAGAAGGCAGAACGGCACTGGTGGAATCACACCTGGTGCGAACTAGAAGTGAATAGTGTACAGTTGGTAGAATAAACTGGCGACAACTTTGAATGTACGGTCAGAAAAAAAAAGTTGCTGTGTCCAAGCTAGTCTAGCAGTTGTCTGTCACCATAAATTAAAAAGCGACTATCGTTGCTTGTATCCATGGAGTCGTGTAATAGGACTCATTGTATAATGCTGGTACTTCAAACATTGTATCAGAAGGAAGAAGAGGCAGAATCTGCCAACGTCTCGTTTTCTGAGTCTGTCGCGGTGTCGGTTCAAAGTTCTATTTATAGCACTTTTATATGGTAGAGCCATTAAAACAGATGGAGGCAAGTCAACATTCACAGAAGCTTGATATGCTCCCGGAGTTATTGTTTCTTAACTCATCTTCTCCTTCATTTTACCCACTGCATTCTTTGCCATCTCATTCTCTCTTTTACATTCATGATTGTGCGTTGATAACTGCTTGATTATTGTACTT